>WJFB01000232.1:0-81776 GCA_009870185.1 Pygmarrhopalites habei | reverse complement strand
AAAAATTTTTCCTGAAGAAAAATTGGGTTTACAGGAGGAGCCTTCGGGTTTTTTAGTCTAGTTGGACCCCGACAAGTCCGAAAAAAATTATTTCGGCCGGCGGTACAATGGTAAATAAATTGGGACAAAATTATGGACCTGTATACTTAATGAAGAAATAAATTCCAGTAATAATTCTAGATTCCCCATCAAAAATAGTCCTCCATTTTAGAAAATTCTCCTCTACAAATTTTTCTCTATCTTCGCCGCCAAGCCCCTCACAAACAACAACAACTATTAACAATGGTTAATCGTCATGAGATTCCCTACAAAGCTCATTTTTGCAAGACGGCATGCAGGAGCAGAGAGTCATTTGTCATAAAAAATGACGGTGTATTTACAAAGTGTGTGTGTGTGTGTGTGTTCATGTCATTAATGGTGACAATGTCAGTGTGTCAAAGAAAAATGAGTTGATAATATATTTGTGGATGCGGATGTTTAGAAAAATCCTCATAAATCCTGACAGGTTAATTGACTTTTTGTCCTGTGTGGATTTTCATAAATTTAGCCAATACAAGCCGTCAAGACAATGGAGGAGGACGACGCGGCCAAATCTTATTTTACACCCGTGCTAATTCCTGTCCGTGTTTGACTCGATATTTGTTTTTGCACGGACGACTGTGAATGTCTCAAATTATTATTAGCGCTGTGTGTGTGTGTGTGTCAGGATCCCCACGACAAGGAGAGTCTCGAAAGAATGCACATGTTATATGATCACGACTAATATATTAGTTATTATATGACCATGACATTGTTATTCTTCCCCTGCCCCACCACCATCCCTCCTCGAGATCCTCCCTACAACAATCCATTGTAGGCTCACTCCTTTGACTAACAAGGAAGGGGAATATTTCAGCACCTTCTTAAAACTCCGACACACACACAACACAACACACACAAACACACGTCTCAGCCACTATCGTTAGGAAAAGAAAAACAGCATCGCATTCATACTTTAGTGAATGATAATGATACACTCATTGACTCAACACATTCCCACATGGAATTGTGTACGACTACTTGTTCTCCCACGTACACACTCACTTCCCCTCGTGTGTGTCTTGATGGTGTGTGTGTGTGTGTGTCCTATATAGGACTTTGCCTTTTAATCAGCCGACTAGGAGTACAGTAGAGTGTTAACGATAAAAGCAAATCTACAACATACACAAGTTATTCTTCCTATCTTTGGCCACACAACCGTTTCAAACAATCTCCATTTAAGAAAATGTGCATTTCTTGACTATCCCCCGACAGGTGTACCTTTACTTTTCTCTCCTTGTCACTCTCATTACACACGTCATCAAAGTGTGTGTCTACCTGCGCAGGTAGACAACATGTATACACACGAGAGAGTACATTAATGCTAAGTCCATAATTTGAACGACAGTTGAATCAACACACAAGGTAAACGTGGAGGGGCTAAATAAATGATATATTTGGGATGTGCGTAAACCTTCCCTCTTTCTACGTGTTTGTGTGTGTCCGATGACGACCCGAATTGTTCTCACTGACACCAAATCATTCTTCTTAAGACTTGGCATATCCTCACTTCCTCCCTCACCTCACCTACATTGTTGTTGTTGTTGTCGAGAAAGAGAGAGAGAATCACTTGACTGCCCGGAAGACAGCATAACTTTCAATCCCTATTATTACACAGGACAATAAAATCTAAATACCACCACAACTACATCGTCTGACGAGTTAATTACAAAATACTCTACACTCTCTCCTTCCATCATTCCATCATGAATAAATGTCACAAAAGTTCTTTTACATTCAAGGAAAATAAATCCAACCACAAAATCACAATAATTCGAGAAAAAACAAGCAATTCAGCGTGTGTGTCTGTGAGAGAGAGAGTGCGTGTGTGTCAGTTTTATAAGAGATGAAGGCTGGGTAAAATTAAAATGTCTTTCTACCATTTTTTCCTTGCACGAAGGAGATAAGAGGAGAAACAAGGGAGGGAATGTGTTTAATGCAGCTGAAAATTCTTTTTTTTCTCCTCTCTCTCCACTTCTCTGGCTTAGCCACAAAGAGGCCATGATTTGTTCTCAACTTTTGAGCAAGTCAGGAGAAGAGAAAGAGGGAATTTTCTTCTCTCTCAAATGATGATGGATAAAATACCCATGAAAGTAAGAGGAAGGGGAGTGGGAGACAAAATTGAAAATTTCGAGTAACCCAGATGAATATAAGTGGAGAAGAAGAGAGAAAGGGGGAGACATCGATGAGAGAAACTTCACAAGATGCCCGAATTAAATATTTTCTTTATCTTTCCCCTTTCGCAACGGACTAAAACTTTAGGAAGGGGGGCTCAACGGGATCTAAAAGGGAAGGGAAAGAGAGAAATCTTTTATCGCCTTTTATTCCTCTGGCTACAGACAGGAGAAAAGACTGGAATCCAGGATTCGTATGTACGACACAAATACTTACTACGTACATACTAAGGAAAGAGTAACTTGTCTCATTTTTGGTGAAAGGGGAAAAGGGTACAGTTGGTTACGTACAGAACTACACACAATGATACAAACGAGACTGGAGAATCTTCACTGGAGACTCCATTCACATCCCTCCCAATTTCAGTCCCAAGTTTTTGTCTTTAACTAAATTACATGAAGGAAGACTAGTCTATTTGAATTATCTGTAGTTGAACACTTTCATCCAAATGTACAAAAGTACATTCTTCATTTTTAGTCTACACACACAGAAAATTTTCATTTCCATTTTAATTCCCGATAGGTCTCTCTCACTCCACACACACACTGTCCTCTTCCTGGAGGAGATCAAAGATGAAGTGATCCCACACACAGCCTCCAGCTGAACTCCTGAACACCACATTAAATGTGGATCCAGAGAAAATTAATTAAAATTCTAAAATTTCCAAATGTCTCCCGCTCTTCCTAAGTTAATTTAATCAAATTCTATTATTTTTTGAGAAAAATTACTACACTAAAAAATTTGCATTTCTCTCTCCTATTTTACTTTTTCGTCCCCCTCAGCCTGCGACAAAAATATTCCTATGAATTCAAATTAATTACGAAGCTTTTTCCTGTATTGATACTCTAACATCACAATTTCCTCATCGTCTGTTCCCCTTCGTATATTATTATTATTACTTACGCATACAAAGCACTCTACTGATGATAATAATAATTGTGAAGAGACTCGAGTTTCCAAACCATGAAATGTTCAAAAGCACTTAAGGTTAAGATTGATACAAACCCCAGTTAACTATTTTCGTAAAGCTGTACTATAATAGCTGTAGACGATCATGACAAATCCTCCTCCAAAGAGGAAAGATCTCTTCAGGTTTTTGAAGGGAGGATTAATTTTACTAGAAAAAATTATTTACGACCATCTGGCCACACATCCTAGCCTCTCACTCTCCTCCATCCATCCACATGCAAATTAAGAAATTCACACCTCTCAGTTTCGTGCGAGCGTGACGACGATGGACAGACATACAGAGAAAGAGAGACATGTACACTTACACTGATCATCAAATAAGAATCCTAAATCTTGGATAATTGTGAGTCATGAAAAAGGAAACAGTTTGCACATACTTGCACACACGTGGATATGAATATTAAAATTTTGCAAAAATGATAAAGCACAGGATTTCTTATTGAGGAACTTTTATCCACATTCTGACACTCCATTTGCATGCAAATTTATACCCCATTCCCGAGCACTACAATCGATGCCTTTACGTTTGTGCATGTACAGTACTAACAGGCTAAGCAAGGGCTAAAGCAAAGATTTTTAAAAATAAAAAATAGTATGTGAAGAAATGAAGCGATTTACCTGGTTGAAGAGTTTTAAAATCCAACAAAAACTAATAATTTGACAAAAACGCTGTCGTCGATTACGACTGGGTCACAGAAGAGTAGAAGATGAGTAGAGAAGAGGGGAACGTATGCATGTGTCAAGAGTGATACACTCACAAATAAAAATACAAAAAAATGTGTATTGAAATGAGATGACGAAGAAAAAAAAGTGTCACTTTCTTCTTCTTTTTTCCCAGATTTTCTTCGTCTCAAGTAAAAAAAAACTCTCAAGTTTTTTCTTTTCCCCTCAGACTGAAGCTCACAGAGAAAAACGTTTTGGAATGAAAAATAACTTGTATTAAAAAAGAAAGGAAGGGAGAAGAAGAAGGGAAAAACTTTGGAGAAAACAATGTGAGTGAAAATACACACAAGAGAGTTGACTTCACGGCGAAGAGGAAGAGAGAAGAGACAAAAAAAATGTGTGTGTCTTGGTTTTTGTTTTGTCACAACTTTTTAATTTTCTAAGACGTCACTTTTTCCTTGACAGACAGATGGAAGATTTTTTTCTTCCGTCAGACTTTGTGTGCTTGTGTCTGTGTGTGTTCCTTATGGACGAAGGAACATTTTAATTCAGTTTTTGGGTGATATGCTAAAAACTTCCTCCCGCCGGCTCTTGACGGAACGACTTGCCACGGCTAGGGTCAAATGTAAACTGAACTACGGAGTGACGGCAAGCTGAGTCTTCTCATTTGAGAGGCACATTGCATAAAATTCACTCTCTGTACAGAACAGCAGCAGCCATAGGCCCATAGACTCTCTTCCCCACTTTTCTTCTCCTTCCTTCCTCCGTATCATACACACACACACACACATGGAAGGGGAGACAAGAGTGTTTTAAGCTTTGAGGTAATAGACAGGAAAGGAGAAGTACCCTCAACTGCAAACAGTACGAAATACCATAAGGAGTGATAGAGGAATATCACTGGTTTCCCCTTCATTCAATTTCGTCCATCTAACTGGTCTACCCAACATTTTACTCAAGTACAGTACAATCGAAGAGAGTGAGTGGTGTGTGTGTGTTTGTATGAGAAAAAACGTGTTTCTTTGCAGTATGTGCCATTGCAATGGGAAGCTTAAGGTGAAGAGTAATCACACATGATATCGTATTAGGATATTTTGCTTGGAAATTGAAGAGAGTGACTCTGTGAGTCGGACATTCCTTCCTCCTCCCCCTCCTCTTCTCCTCTCTTCTTCTTACAATTCTGAGTGACTAGTTGACGTGCTTGGTTTTATACGACTATTTCATCAGTTTTGTGATGCCTCTCCTAACCCACATTATCCTTCGTCTTTCTGTCTACTCCTCTGTGTTGTAGAGTGTACAGAAAACGAAATGGAAAATGTGCATCATCCCTACACACCTCATTTCCGCTCTTTATTCCCTCTTTTCTCTCTCTCTCTCGACTGACGATGAGTGCAAACACCAGGGCAGGTTAAATCAGACGAATTGCAAACTGCGCGTAACAATATCTAATTATTTCATTAGTCTCTTACACTCTTTTGTAACACAATGTTTTAAATACACACAGTGGGTATGTAGTATGTACTATGTACGTACCGGATGAGAGAGAGAGAGAAAAAGAAGGGAAATACATATATGAGGAAAGTTGTCGGTCAATTGTTAATTACTATTGAAAATCATGATTGATGAAGGTGAAACTGTATTTTGTGGGGAGAGGATCAAAATTACACATTTGTAGATTGTGGTAAAATTAATAGGATCCAAATTAAAAGGGATTGTAAATCTGCTACTATGATATGATAGTGAGGAGACAAGTAGTGTGTGTGTGTGTGAAGGTTCTCTCTCTCTATTTCTCCTCCCTGTCTTTTTGTGATATGAAATAAATTTGAGTGAACTAAATTGGATACAGAATAATTTATGAAAAACTGAATGAGGAAGCTCAAAAAGTGAAATGAAGTTTGAGGAATGGGGAGAGGAAGGGAGAGAGAGAGAGAGTGGGGAGGATGAATAGTAGCTAGGGAATAATAAAGTGTAGATATAATGTAGCATAGTGACGGATATTTATGATGGCAGTGTCTGTGTGGATGAGCTGAGTAAACTGTGGGGTGGTTCAAAGAGAAGAAGAGAGAAAAAAAATTTTGGCATTTGGAATAAGTGGATGAACGTGGTGGTGGTTGGATGTGGTTCGCATACATTAGAATATTTAAAAGATATGCAATTAATATGCTCAGACTGACTAGTCTCAAGGGGGCAGAAAGAGAGAGGGAGGAGATGAGTAGAGATGAAGTCTTTTTGAGTCAGAAATATTGTTCACATCTTCTCAAACGATGATTTTCAATACTTTCATTGAAGTTAATTGGGATTGGGACCGGGTCAGCAACCACTTTCCTTAACCTCCTATAAGCTTAAATACAATGTAGTGTTATATTGTTGTTGTGTATTGTGTACCTCACCTTCACACACTACACACACACACGCGTGTGTACACTCTCTCTCTATACTAATGGACGTACTACTACCATAGCCGAGGTTTTGAACAAGAATCATCAGAATATGGTAAAATAGGCATCTTGCCATACGTGTTTCAGTATCAACAGAGTTTTGTCCTCTCTCTCTCTCTTTCCTTGCGTCAACTATTTGACTTGTTTTATTTTACTACAGTAGGATTAGGCTTTTGGATATGAAATATGTGTGTGTGTGTGTCTTCCATTCTCATTCTGATTGTACTACTCCTGCTGATGATGATGAGAGAGCAGGTTTCAATTGAGAAAATACTATCATAATAGCCCTCTCTCTGCTTGTACATATACGATTGTGTGATACCTGCGTGTGTGTGTGTACTTTCATTTTATCCTTTGGTGTGTCTAAATAATTTGATTTGGCATTTATACAGGTAGGGCGGCTTTTTGAGACAGCCCAACTCTTAAAGAGAGAGAGAGAGAATTTTACTCAAATCAAATCCTGATAAAGATGCTCTGATTACATATTGATCAGAAGAGATAATGACTATCTTTGTGTGATTGACCACTAAAATGTCCCGTGACTCTCCCTCTCATCCTATATTTACTCATTTTATTTATCTTCTCCTCCTGGCTGAAGGGAAGACAACCAGTCGAATCTGCATATGATCGTTCAAAAATCGTTTCTTCTTTGACATTCATTGACAGTCGTGTGTGTGTGTGTGTGTGTTGGACCAGGAAGTACTGAAAACGGAAGAGACGTTTAAAGATGAGGAGGACATTTTGCAGGACAGATACTAAAAATACACTAATTTATGCTGTGCTTGTGCTATTGACTTTGTGTCAGTTCAAATTTGATTAAATTTTCAGTCAACCGGTCACGAGTAGCCCAACCTTTTTTTAATCCTCTCTCTCTCATGTCTGTCACTGAATCAATTGACTCGTTGATCTCGACGGGTGGTTTTTAAAATTAGCATCCATTCCATCCTCCTCTGACTCACACCTTGAGACGAGCTGGAGTGACATTATCTATACTTGGACGGGTTAATTCCTCCTCCTCCTCTTTGACGAGGATTGATACGAATTTATCATGATCCTTCCCTATTAATTTATTTGGTTTGCAAGTGAACATCCCCGCAAGCCAACTTTGTGACTCTTGACATGGCACATGCGACAAAAAAGTGCAAAAGAAGTGTGTCAAGTTGAAACGTTGAGCATGACGGAGTCCCTTACAATGTACATAGATACACACACATTGGGAAATCAAGGTGCATAGCCGCAAGTGAGTAAAATTTGTATTTACAGTGTGAGGGAACTAATGAACAGATATCGACAGAGATATCCAAATGTGGCTTAATAATTTGGAGGATCAATGGCTAACTAAAATAGTTTTGTACGTAGATGGATGTGTAAATAATACAGACACGAGTTAATCAAATCATCTTCTCCTCACTCTGAAGCGTGTGTGTGTTTGGCCGTAGTCTTGTTGGAATTCAAAACATTTTTCTTTGTTCATCAATCGATCAACCTTTTCTGACATGTCAGGGAGGACGTGAGATTAATAATAAAATCACCAACTTCTGCCTACATTTCTGCGTGTCCACTCCACACACACACACACACACACACAACCACCCCCTTATATTTACTTACAACTGCTTTACGTACTTTTGGCTCTAGTCAGAAAAGACTGATTAGATATTCAGGAAAGATGAGAGGGGATGAGAGAGAGAGAGAGAGAGAGAGACAGCAGGGATAAATTAAAATAATAATAAAAAAACAATTTTCAATTGATGACTTTGCCCATCTTTCCCTCACTTCCAACAATTGAGGTGTGGATCACAATCAATGGCCGACTTTGTCTTCGTCCGACATTAATATTTTTTTCTCTCCTCCTCGTATTAAATGGACAGGATTTTAATTGAATATACAGTCACAATGCAAATATATCGATATTAAGATATTTTGTAGTACCTAAAGACGGCGGAAAAATGACAAAGAATTCGTGTGGTGTGTGAAGAAGAAGAAAATCTTAATAATTACTAATTAATAAACAGTGTTTATTAAATACCCCCCTTGCCATCAAAATGAAGTCATTTGGAATCGAGTTAATTGACTTGGAAGACACAGTCATCATTTTTTATGACTTTATTAATGTTACGAGTTCATTCGTGGACTCTTCCCTACTTTCGCTTGGATAAAAACAGTCCAAATAAAAAGAGAAGATAATTTTGTGAAAAATACACAGAATTTCGAGTGACGATCGTCAACCTTTCCTTATGTAATTGTAAATAGCTTTCCTGGGTCATGAACTTTAAATACAACATCATTTGAAGGCAGTACTCAAGAGGGAGAAGGAAAGAATGTGAAAACTGGATTTTAATTGACACAACTCCCCCCTTCTCCTTGTTAACTTGACAATAATGTAGAATTAAGATTAATTTTAATGAGACATTTGACTACTTTTCTGTTTGGATTTAATCAGGTGTAAAAGTGAGGACAAGGTTGGTGAGATTATGACCATTCTACAGTCAAAGTGTACCTTACATTGTTTACTTGACGGCTTTATTTAATGACACAAAAAGGTATAAAAAAGAAGTGAATGGTCAGAAATGTCCGAGTCTCTCTCACTCTTTCATAAATTAGAAACAATTATATAAAAAGACAAAGGGAAATGAAAAACCGTTTACAGGTTTACTTGAATCTATCCACTTTATGCGTATTATACAGAATGTGTGTGTGTGTGTAACTTGGAAGGGAAAGTTTGTGTAAAATTCATAAAATTCATGCTTGTGCAATTGATTTTTGTCCTGCCCCTGCCCCTGTGAATGACTTCTTCTCAACTGAAACTTTTAACAGTAATTGTGGCTACACTGGGCAGTAGAATCGTGGTAAGAAAGCTACATACATAATTACACACACACACATACCTCAGTATGAAGTATCATGAAAACACACAGGCGTAAAGAACCACAGCAGCTACAGCTACTTTCCCAGCCTCACCTTCATTACACACACACACAGGATCATCATGTAATGTGGAATTTTACACACACACACACGTACAAAAAAATAACTTTTCCTTTCCCAGCCTTTTTACTCCTTCATGTGTAGGTATGTACAGGACAGGAGGTGTTCGAACATCATAATTATGAGGACATTTGGAAGGAGTTAATGAAAGAGAAATACAAAATAAAAAGAAATTTACATGACCGTTGCCCATGTAATCATTATCATTATTTTCTATTTCAATTTATTGAATCTCATACAGTCCTCGTACTTACTTGGTGCATTCTCATGTCTTGTCTACGTGTAGTAAATAGTAGAGAGGGAGAGAGGAAAAAACGGAAGTACGAAATGGTGCATTTCCGCTTGTCTCACAAGGTGAATGTCACAAGGGATCAAATAAAATGTAATCAGAGTCAAAGACGGAAAAAAATGAGGTGACGTTAAATGAAACAAAAAAAATCTTTTTTTGCGTGCTTTCTATTTCGTTAACCATCACAGATAAGAAAAAAAGGATATCGGTTAAGGTTCTCTCTCTAATGCTAAAATCCATTGATTGACATCCCTTTCTTTTGTACACAGTCTCCTCTCACAGGTATGTACAAAATTGGCAAGGAACGGATGCAAAAAAATGTAAATCACCCTCCAACTCAAAAGTGTAAAGAAAGGGCGACGTTGGCGTCTTTGAAGGGGTCAGTGAGTTTTGATAGATTGATATAATTTTAATCATCTAGACTCTCTGGCTCTGTTATCTGTCAATCAAAGTGCATAATAATAATACACTAGCTTATTTATTATCGTATCATCCCAAAGTTGTTTAGCAACTACGGTACACGAGTGAGTCCGGAAAAAATGATCAAAAGTCAATGAATTCTGTGGGTACGCAGATTTATAGCAATAACAACTAGGAATACATATATATTGGATGTTAAAGTTGATGGAAGCAAATGATTTTGTTGATGTATAATTTTATTATGACTATAATTATTGAACTCGTACTAAATATGTTCAGACTCATTGACTATTGTTAGCGTTAGCCAAATGGAGAAGTTAGAGTGGAGGAAGAAGTAAAAGTAAACTGGTGCATTATATAAAGTAAAAGTCAACCTGTTCCTACCTGTCCTCCTCCTCCCTCCTCCTCACTCAACTACTTCCATCCTTCTTGAGAGAGAAGAAGAAGCCGGACTTGCTTCCCCAGCAACCTACATTTATTCCCAGCCATGTCTGTTGTCTGTAGGAAGCCGAGTTTCAAAAATTTTACTCTCCTCAGTCACAAGTCATGTTCTTTTCTTAACGTGTTGATGCGCTCTTCCTCTCGGAATATTTTATAACAAAAATATTTTGGAAAAAATGAAAATTGAGCCAAGTACATGGACACACACTCAGAAGTTTTTTTTCTTTTTGATACATGTCATTTGTGATTTATTTTTCCATGTGGCAAAATAGCTTGTCTCATCTGTCGTCAGTCGTCAGACTAGATGTGACGATAAATGGAGACAAACTTTTATCCTTCTCTGATCTAGAAAAATGATGTGAGAGAAGGGAGGATGAGGAGGAGGGGAAGCCTGTTTTGTTACCATTAAACCCGTTACAGAGTAAATATGGTTTGGAAGAACGAAAAAGGAAGGGAAAAACTGAGCTCAAGACAAGCTCATTAGTAAAATGATGTACATGGACTCACTGACCTTGGCTATTTATTATTGATACTATTTTACTATTGAGATTTGTTCAATTCTTTTGTAAAGATCATCATCCTATTGTTTCTTATAGCCTTAAATTAAATATCAAGCTTAACTATTTGTAACACACTGTACCGTAAGAGACTTGGAGTGTGTTTGTGGATTCTACTCTTGTTTACTTTATGTCAATGTGCTTTGGGGGGATTGCACCCTTTGTACACAAATAAAAATTTTTTGCTGGTCACACATCCATAACCTCAGAGCAAAAAGACTGCCACAGATAAAACTCTTATTTGTAATGAAGGCATTACACAGTTCACAGATTTTGAGCAGTCAAAAATCTGTGATCATTAAAATGAAAATATTGTTCTCTCTCTTTTCCGTCCTAATTTCTTGCGTCCTCCTCCCTTGCTTTGATGTCCATCTTGTACCCCAGTCAAAAGCTCAGTTTTACAATTTAACATTCTCACGGGCCGGAAATAAATCAAATTCGAGAGATATTTTTTATGTTTATCACAGACGGGGAATACACACGAAGGTGAAGGTGTGACACACACGCATGAGGGAAGGAGGGAGATACAGAGCCGGAAATCAGTGACACTAATGTCAACATTTTATCTCATGACGTTTAAATTTTTTTTGGCAAATTGACGAGTTTGACTCAAGAAATGAGAGAAAGAAAAGAGAGAGAAGAATGCCGCCTGCATTCCATTAAGGCCTGCTCATCTTTGTGTTAGGTTGTGTGTGTGTGTGTGTGAAGAATGTTTAAAAATTAGAAGTTTATAGACAAGAGTAAATGGTAGGTAGTTGTTGGTCTATATGAATATATAGGGAAGAGAGAGAGAGATTCAAACTTGCTTTCGTTTTAAGGGCGAGAGGAGATGAAGAGTGAGGAGGATGAGGTGCTAGACGATTATTATGTGGGGAGAGGAGGGGAATATTTTTCTCTGTGTGTGTGTTGTGTATCGAGAGAAAAAAAGAGAAAATAATCAGAATCAAAGGAGGCTGGCTGTCCACTACAAACACACACACACATACACACAAAACACAGATTGACGTCAACTTACTGCTTTATTGGCCCAAAACTTTTTTGAGCAATTAGTTTAAGGGCTTTACTTTCATCTCATCATGTAATGAGTTCAAGCCGGTTTCCACCAATTGGCAATGTCAACAAAGTCCAGAGTTATGAAGGTAAAAAAAAGTTTAAAAATTCCAAAATTCTGCCCCGTCTCCATTAACAGCAGTGTATGTATATATATATACGTACTTTGGTAATAAAGAGATGATTTTTTAAAATCAAGAGACTCATGAATGTCCACATTCATGACCTTTAGAGCGAGGAGCCGTGTCATTCTGTGTTCACACAAAATGTTTTTCTTGAAGGGAAAAAATGGATTTTGGTAGCCTCAAGTGTTAGAGTGCTCGTTTGTTGTCTTTCTTCAATTGTAATACAAAGACATTGATGATGGGAAGGTGGATCTGTAAAACTATCCTATGGTGTGAGTCCTTAGGCAAAATTAAAACTACACTTTGACCCTTATTATAATTCAAAGAGTAGACCTATTGTTCACTCCAAAAAACGAGAGAGAGAGGATGTGGGTCTGTATAATATGCAAAATGAACACCCATTTTGTAAAACGATATCACCCCATCCCATCTTGTCCATCAATCATTCAAAAAAATGTTAGTGTGTGCAAAAATTTCATGTGTGCAGTACTTAAATGTTCACATTTTTCCAATTTTCCACTCACACTGTGAAATGACTGCTGTTGTTGCTGCTGTGCAAAATTTATTGAGCCAAGTCAAGTTAGAAAGACATTTAATGTACGGAAAGTACTTGAGATACGTAGATACTGTTCACATTATTATTATCATTATTATTCTGCTGACCATTTTGGCCATTTAAACTTGGTTGTCCACAATTAAAATTTGACGAAGAGAGTAAGAAGAAGTATGAAAGAAAAATGAGTCTCAGAGTTGAGGATACCAAATCGAGAGTTTTTTGAAGGTGTAAAGAAAGGAAAAAGATAATTGCAAAATTCCTTATTCTTTTTCCCATTCAATTTTCTTCTTGATTCTCAACTGCAAAATGGTATTTACGTTATGTTATGTTAGGAGATTTCATTTTTGCCTTAATTTTTCTTTCGAATTTTTTCTCAACTATGAACGTATGAAGGTAAAGGTGCAAACTTGTCAGTCAAGTCATTTTTATCGTTGGAATACAGAATACAGATACAGGAGGAGGAGGAAAAGCCAGGAGTCAAAAAGGAATTGTTGTTGTTGTTACAGTATGTACGATGATGAGCGGCGGGTGAACAGGAACTGCAAAAAATGCTTGGGGTGAAAAGCACGACTCGATTACAATTTTATGACTATATGTTCTACACAAAAAGAATTTTTTGACTTTTTGACTTGCTGTGCAAAGATGCTACACTTTATTATATTTTTTGCTCCTTGATTTTCACAAATTTAATCGTTTCGAAAGGTATACAAGGGTATGCCGTCTGTCATAACATGTCAAAACAAAAGCAAAAGTTTTGTATTATTATTCCTACACTGCACTGTGTATAATTCAGATTTTTTCATGTTGCACAATAAAAATGCAAAGTATGATCCTGATTCACGAACAGCTCAAGAGAAAACTAGAGAGAGAGAAGAGAAGGGAAGGAATGTTTTTGACGAGAAAGTTTCTTTTGAGCTATTTCTTCCCCTCTTTACAGTACACATGATGTAATACAAACTTTTTATTGTAAAGTAACTTGAGTTCAAACAATTTTTTCCTCAATATATTCGAATACCTTTCGACTGCGTTTCACTTGACATTGACATTATAAAAAACAAAATTCTGGACGTCAAACAATTCAAGTCAAATTTTTTTGAGGGAAGAAAAGATACTACCCGGAACTTTCTTTTGGGCCACATGAAAAATATGAATGCTTCGTAAACATAAAAGAAATGCAGTTTATTTAATAAACTTTATTATAATTGTTCTTGTTGAATGATTCAATAGTTATTGAACGGCGAGGTTGCAAAAGCAAAAATATTGTCATTTTACAAAAGTCAATGTTTGTCAACAATCGACTTACACCCAAAAAGGTGAGTGTGTGTGAGTGTGAGAATTGTGTGACACTTGACGTTGTCATCGTCACACTGTCGTCCTTTGACTTCCCAGAAACTAGAAATAGAGACAATGAGTGAGTGTGTCATTCACTCTGAGTGTACATAAATGTAGTGGTCAAGTAAGTATTTGTGAGAAGCATGTCAACAAGAGACAAGCGGACATTGTAATATATTTTCACATCTCTTGCGATGAGTCGTACAGATACACACACAGTCACAGTTTACGATTTAGGAACATGTATTGACTACTTAATTATGAGTACACATTCGTATGATTAGAGGACAGGTGACATGAAATTAGACAAAATATTTGGTAAAAATATTCTGGGCGGCACACACACACACATTGTTGTACTAGTACTAGTATAAGCATACCCACTTACTCGGATGTTTGTCACAACCCAGTGTATTATTTGTTGATTATTTTTTGTCCAAGCCACACCCTCCACCAATAACCAGGATTGACATGGAGGAGGTTTGAGGCCCCTGCATATTGTCACATTCAATTTTTTAAAATGCTATAAACGCAATGTTTATTTGGTTATTGGTACATGTCTGACATGAGTATTTACTTCCATGCTTTGGCAGTACTACCTATTCTCATCTTGTCAATCCTGTTGATGATACCAGTCTCGACAAGGAAAAAAAGAGGAATTCCTCGTGGCAGGTGTAGTGGCTATATAACTGATTGATAGCACAACCTCTGCTTGCGTACAGGTAACGTGTGTGTGTGTGTGTGTATTGAGGAGGACAATAGTGGGTTAGACACAGGTATATCACGTCCCCCCGTACAAGAAACAAAAATTAGATCAGAATTCTTATCCAATTTCTATCTCGTCCGTCAAGAAAGAATTAAATTGAAAGGAATACTCGGAAAACAAGTTGGCAATTACAACTAATTAATAATTGAACAATGAATGCCCCGAGAGGAAAAAGTGTTAGGAAAAATTATTAAAGATGATTTTGAATGGGGCCAGACCGAAACTTTTTGTCCACACACAATGAATTTTCCAGAATGGAGTCAAAAGAAGAAAGTAAAGTGTAAAGTTTGATGATGATGCAGGGCACAAGTAGTACTTTTTATGTTAATTTATGATGACCAACCTTCCTAATTCACATCTAGGTCAATGCGTAAAACTGCTCTAGGAACAAGCTTTATACTTGACATTGCTGGATGTACACAGTACACACACAACAATGAAATTGTACTCTTCTTCTTGTTTGTTGTTGTGGTGTCTCGTATCATTACTCTTTCCAATGCAATACAAATGATTTTCAGAACAATTTACACATACAACATACACAACTTTTATATACTGTAAGGACAGGATTGAGACTTATGACCAATCAACTGTTCAACAATCAATTGAATCATGACTCAAAGCTACTGTACAACTGAATGTAAAAGACGCAACAAAATTGTACACATTGATATGTATTAACTGCAATGTATTTATTTGAAGAGTAAATTAACGAAATTAAAGGGATAAAATGGTCATATTCTTACATTCGTTGTTGTAACCATCAAAGTCAAAGAACCAATTACTAGTTGTGTGTGTAGTTAAAAATAAGACAACAATACAAATCACATTGACAAAAAAACCAGCTTTTGCCATGTCTCTCATTTTCAATTTTGATGTGGAACTGTACACAATGGCATTCGGAGGAGTTGACACTGGTAGAATGAAAGCGTAAGAACAGGCAGTCCCAGCAGCCAAAACCAGGTAGAGAGGATGAAGTTCTTTGACGTAAGACTAGATTCAAAAATAGTAATATTCAGAATAACCCACAAAATTATAATATGTACAATTTTATATTAATTAATTACCAAACCCAGCAAAACTGGTGTAATGACAGCAGCACAGGCTGTAAATGAAAAAACAAATTGTGAATTAATTAAGTAAATACGATGAAAAGTAGTAATCTTTTAACCTGTGTTGGAGGCCACTGTCGTCAGAACACAAATCATACAGAGTGTCAAACTAAATAAAAGGAATGCGGGTAACTCCTTCAGAGTCTCGCTTGTTTCTAAAACATCTTCAATCCACTTGTTTAATCCGGAAGCTCGAGCTCCTGTTTTCAAAATAAAAAATAATGGACATTATCCAATTTTTCAGTGACTCGTATTTTTTAATATTTACTTACCAGAAGCCAGGGCACTCCCTCCACCTTAAAAAATGAAAAGAATTAGACTGTTTCATCAGTACTTTCTTTTTATCAATATTTCTCACCCAATAAAATAAAAATCCCCCAAGGAAATTTGTCATTGACAAACTTCCAACTCAGCAAAGGGTCATTCATGTCCTTTCCTAAGTCTGAAATATTTAGAAATGATTATGAGTAGGAAAAAGATTCGTAAATCATGAAATTTATTTTTCCAAATGTGTTTTACCTCCATTGGCAAAATCTTGAAAGTATGAAGCTTTCTTGGGAATAGAGAAGAGGAAGACGGACATTAAAATTGTTGGAGTGGCTTCTTTTATAAAACTTTTTCCAGTGGCTGTCTTAGCAAAAATTGGGAGAGAGTCCCAACCAGGAATAAATTGAGGGTCTTTGAATACCCAAAGAATGATTGTGATGGAGAAAATGAGGAAAACTGCAATTTCATGGAAAGTAATTTTCCCCAACTCGTCATATTTTTGTTGAATTGTTTTGGCGACACTCTTCTCCAAAATTCTGTCCATTTTTGCCATCGCTTTGTAAACTTCTTTTTTCTTTTTGTCAGCCCAAAATTTCCAAGTGGGAGGGAAACCGATGAAATGGATTTGAAGGTATAGCCAACAAAAGATTGTGTTTAGGGTCATTGGAGGTACATTGAATAGCATCCAGTCTAGAAATCCAATTCGTAAATATTTTCTACACTCTTCGGGACAATATGGCTGATCTCTGGAGGAAAAAAGAGAATGCTCAAGAGCCTATAGTAATTTACAAAAATTCTCAATATTCTTTTGCGTCTTTCTTACGAGTCTTTACGAACAAGATCCAAAGCAATTATATTTGTTGCTGACCCTGTGAAGATCATAATGTAATAATGGTCGCCAGAATGTCAACTACTGAAAAACTACTGGAATAAATCAAATTCTTCATGTACGGAAGTATATTTACCTGTGATTACACCTGTCCCACCTGAAATCCAATAAGTACATACAATAGTATAATTTATTCCACAACATCCATTACAAATAATTGAATACCTATATTTGATGAATATGCTGTGGCAAGGAGGAACATAACATGTAGATTAGTAATTCTTTCCTCAACTTGTGCCAGTTTTTTAAAGTTTTCCTCTTTATCCGATTCAGTATTCTTTTCAGTAACGGCCTTCAATTCCAATCTGTCGTCAGTTGGAACCTGAGAGGACTGTGATAGCATTTGCTGGAAATTAAAAGAAAAATACGAATTACAGATTGTTCTTAAAGGAATGAGAAAGACAAAATAATTTACAAGACGTAGTTGGTCCATGATAGCGCTGACAATAGGAACCATCATTGCTGTTGTAGATGTATTGTTCATCCACATGGACAAAACCATTGTTGTCATCATCATACCAAGGAGCAATCTATTATTAAGGGAATATATTTTTAAAAAAGGAGCTATTCAATAATTATTATTGCATAAAATGTAATTTAATGACGATTTCTCACCTGGAAATTTTTGCTCCAATCAGCAAAATGACTTTAATGGCAATCCTCGTATGCAGATTACTGTATTCTACAGCAAGTGCAATAATGACACCACTGAGAAGAAAAAGAATTGAATCCTGAAGGTAGACAGATGAAACCTTATCTGTACATGAACAGTGCATATTAAAATTACATGACATGTAAATATTATTAGACCTAATCCGCATTTATGGATGAATTTAGCATGTACTAAGTACCTGAGCTTAGAATACCAAAAATTGGGAAGAAAACTACTGGCAATAATGACGTAATAGCAAGTGGGACACATCCAGTCATCCAATAAACTGCCATAATGAGGATCACAAATGCTGCATATGGTTCCTAAAAGTATTTTTGAATGCATACTAGATAAGCAATCTCAAAATTAGTTAAAGAAATAATAATGGACAATTTTTTAACTAACCTTTCCAGTGTGACCGTTCCACAAACATATGACAGGTAGACATAATAATGGAGTCAGGATAGCTATAAGCAGTTTCCACTGCTGCAATAGGGGACCTAAATTCATTTCGTCAAACTTCTGACAATAGGGGCAACCTTTATTTTATAAAAGTAGAAAACTTACATGCTGCCGAGATTAGATACAAAGAGATATGAATTGGGATGAGACGAGATTCTCGTCGTATTAATGCAGAAGCTCTTCTCAACTATGCAATTATTTAATAATCATGCCTCCTAAGGACCTTCGAGTTGACACGTGGTGAATGGACATCACAGTCTAGTTTTAATGAGGCTTAATGAAGCTTCATTTGATAAATCACCTAAAATGATTCACTCCAATTTGGAGCAGTGACTATTTAATTGTAAACTAACTGGTCATATGAAGTCCTTGTTTATTCCAGCCTATTGGAGCACTGTCCGCGACAGTTGAATCACTGCGAGGGAAAAAGGTCAACTGAAAAATAAAAATTACGAGTTTCTTTTTGACATTTTCAACATGGAACAATACAACTGGGACACAAGTGGATACGAGCAGATTCTATTGAATTTCCTTAATTCTAATTCCTTAATCCTCGGCCACAAATGCAGGGGTTTGATCCCGATAAAAAGTTTACTGTCAAAGTTTTGGAGAACTTATCTCCCTTTCAATTTCAACAACTTGTCCTGGTCATTGTTGGAGAACTAGCTTCATCCGAGTTGAAGGCTGCGTCTCATGTGGTTAGATACATCTCAAATTAAATTTTCACTTTAAGTATATACATAATTATCAACAAGCCATTTTATTTTTTAATATTATACAGAGACATCAGAGCATGGAGTTGGAAAAGTTCAATGATTTGCATAACAATTTTGATTCCTACTTTAATGGTCAACCTTTAATGTTTTACGCCGCTTTGAAAAAATATTTTCCTCCATCAGATGAACTACTCTTACCATTTGTCGTTTTGAACCCTTCTGCAGGTATATGAAATTCTGTTTGAAGTAAAATTTAAAGGTGTTAACTAGGTTTATTTTTGTGTCATTATATTTTCTTAAAACTGTTACCTTCTGTGTGTGCGTAGAGCCTTTGAGGACTAGACGTGTACTCACATTTTTAACTTCATTCAGTTTGTATGTGAATCAACAATTGGAACCTGCTTTCACTAATGTGTACGACAGTGTGGAACGAGAACATTCTGAAAAGTGTGATCTCGAAATTCAGCTAGACTATTTAGAAGTAGAGATCGATGAGCGAATGATTGAGTTGGAAGATTGGGGTCAACATGTACCTTATGTGAGAATGAACAATCTTATGATTTTTTCAATAAAATGTCCATAATATTCATAATGTTATATTTCTACAATCAGCTCCAAGAGGAATCCAAAATAAAGCAAGAGCGTATCATGGAACTCCAGTTAAAAGCAGAGAAATTGGAACAACAAGTGAAAGGATTTCGTCTCACTTATGAATCCAAGGAAAAGGAAAATAAACGGATCCGCAGTGACATTGATAGTATTAAGAAAAAAATTGACAAACTCAAATCACAAGCTGCTCACTCTCCAGGGTCCACAAAGAGTGTACACAAGAGTGAAAACACGATAAGGTGAAAATAATGACTGTCTTACTTTTTCGCATGTAATCTGGTTAATAATTTATGTCAACTTTGTTTTGTCAATTCCAGCCTACACAACCAAATATTTTGGGTGCTCAACTCCATAACATTACTCAAAGGATAGCTTCCATTGGTCATATAAGAGTTGATGGAGAAATCAGTTTCTTTAATGAACTCGTTGATATTATTCAAGATGCAGTGTAAGATTTGTTTTCTTGGACATACTTTGTTGAGATTTACTTCCTTACTTTCATAAGGTCTTTTTCTTTCTTGTTTTTACAGGGACTTGATGCCTTCCTACAAGGAAACTTTCTGGAAATGAACAGAAGTTGAAAGAGATTGAGGAATTGGAAGCAAGATTAAATAATATTCACTGTAGGAAGAGCGTGTGAGAGATGTATTGAACTAGTCGAGGAATTTGCTGTGCTATCTAAAAAACCGTGATCAATTTTTCAATCTTCCTTCAACGCTAATTTATTTTTATTTTTATCGCTTATTTATAATATAAATATACAAATATTTTTATGATAGTAATTAATTTTCAAAGTGCGCATATTCCTTTAAAAATTATGAAGCAGTACCAGTAATAATTATTCGCTACTACATACTACAAACTGGTAATTATAAAAAGATAAACGAATAAGTAATGTAAGTAACTAAAATAAATTAATCAATGCTTGAGCATCGTTCAAGTACATACTTAAATCTTACTGTAACTAAAGTTATTTTGCATGAACACGTGTAGATTTGTAAAATAAAGACACGATATCACGAGTCAGAATATTGTCAAGTCTTCTCTTCAGCTACGTCATAAATACTGCTGCAAAACAAAATAAGTCAAAATAATAATTCATCATTCGAGCAAGTCAAGTGTAAAATTAAAGATTTTATTCATATGAAAAGTTACCTTCTGTAGTTTTGAATGGATATAACGGAAAGGAATATTTTCTTTTATCCGCAACTGGAGCCCTTTCTTGATGTCCTCCTCTATAATGGACCTTGTCTGGTTTAATCGTTTCTGCATGTCATCTCGGACCATTTGTGTCTCGTAGAGTTGTTCCAGTTTGTCAAAACAATTCATGCAAACTTTGTACTTGGCAGCGTCCACCGGTTTTATGTCAATGTTCGCCTGTGACCAATAAAAGTTCAAACACTTTTGTAAATACGGTGTTGTTTCCCTGACCATATTGGCTTTTGACAGACAACAAATTACACACCGAGGAAGGGCTGACATTCTTTTGATGACGATTTTATTTTTTTGTTTTTATTTTGACAGAACAAAAAATTCAAAATTAATTTTAACCGGGCCTCCAGGCGCGGGTAGAAATTCAAAATCCACAAAATTTTCCACAGGACAATCACAAAAAAATATCGCAATTATTTACGTAAAGTGTGTCATCTTAATCGAGATTGTGGGAGCTCTGATTACAAGGCTACCTCAGGTAGCTTATTTAGAGTCAAGAAACATAATTAAGTAACACTGTCATATTGACGGAGAGAGTGAAAGAGAATCATCATGCAAGCAATAATTAGACGATCAGCTTCCACTGCTAATTTAATATTAGAAAATCAAAGAAACATTAGTTTAAATGGTCTACGATTCTATCCAGCAGTTGCATCATGTGAAGCAATCAAGAAAGCTAATAGGGAAGGTGTAGAGCCAGAAAAGTCTGTATTCATCTCTCAGTCCACTGACATTTACACAAATTTGGCCCTTGAAGATTGGCTTTACCGTAATTATGACTTCAACAAACATCGTGTCCTACTTTTGTGGCAAAATGACCCATGTGTTGTTATTGGACGACATCAGAATCCATGGTCAGAAGTGGACGTGGAACTTGCTGAAGAGACTGGACTGAGTATTGCGAGAAGAAATTCAGGAGGTGGTTGTGTTTACCATGATAAAGGAAACTTGAACTGTTCCTTTTTCAGTCCAAAAACAGGATATGATCGCAAGTCAAATTTAAAGATAATTTGTCGAGCTCTCAATAGACAATTTGGTATTGAAGCAGAAATATCACCAAGACTTGATGTAAATCTAGCTGGATATAAGGTATTACGGGGTAATGAGATCCGTTTTTAGATTAAAATCCTCTTTTCCTTCAACATTGAATCTTTCTATTTCATTTGTATGACAAGTTGCTGTGTCAAAAAAAGAATTAATGTCAATGCTGTATTTCAACTTTGTGACAAATTTTCTATCATTTTAGATTTCCGGCACAGCCTCAAAGCTAGGTAAAAATGCTTATCATCATTGTACCGTCCTGGTAGAGGCAGACTTAAAAAGACTATCACGATTACTGAATCCTAAAAATGTGAGTAAAAAGGCCTTTTAATTCCAGTCATTGCACTCTAATGTATTGGTAAAGTTATAATCTATTTTAAAAATTGTCATAGGATGGTCTGGACTGTAGAGCTACAAAAAGTATCAAGTCCCCTGTACAAAATCTCAACGGTGAGTTAAATTCTCACAGTCTCTTTTTTGCCTATGGAAATATCACACACTTTAGTTCATGTGAAAATTATGAGACAGTAATACTTGAATTTTTTTGTTATAAAGAGGTGGATGAGAGGGTTTCTGTAGGAAAAGCCATGTCGTGTATAGGCTACGAATTCCTTCGGACGACCTTGGATGGAAATGACGGTGGAGTGGAGATGATTGCGAAACAGAGTAGGTTTCTATTACCCTATTTTCATTAAGTACTCGTAAATTTGTACAATAATTATATATGGATTGTCATTTTACTAATAACTTGCAGGAGGATTTCAAATGATTAATCCAACCGACGATTGGTTTCCTGGTCTAGACTCGATCAAGTCTGAGCTGAAAAGCTGGGCTTGGAACTTTGGGAAAACTCCAGAGTTTTCTATGAGAAAAGAATATCAACTTGGCCAAGACGTGACCACTTTGGAACCTGTCTACATTCGACTCAACATTTCTATCAAGAAAGGACTGATTGACAGTGCCTCATTGGAGTTACCTGGTGCAACGAAGACATACATTGATGACAATACTCTTACTGACCTGATGGGATTCATCGATGCAATCAAGGAGAGACAATATCATAGTGACATCATTTCTTCATTTGAGAAATTTCTCTTCAAGACGAATAAGAAACCTGTGAGTGTCAAATATTGATCTTTTCAACAATCAAAAACATGTTTGTTAGTAGAAATTTATTTACAGTTGTTTGTACTCATCTACACTTTATAATAATGTAAAAATTACATTAACAATCGTATACAAAGTTGACGAATTTACATTTTCATATCTTAAAACGTAATTATCGATGCACAATAACTATACATATATGTATGTATGTGTAATTATTTATTATATATATATCTATCGTATCGTATAATATAATACTATTTTTGAAACTGAAATGACCGACGGTGAGTGACCGTGCATGTATTTATTTATTTGAATAATCAACTGTGTTTCAATAATTGTCAACCTTTGTTTCGTTTTTTTAAAAAAGGCTCTTCTTTATAATATAAATTATTATGATTGTATATTATAAAATTGCAATGTGTTGTAGTTTTCTAACTTCAAATTATTCAAAGCACGTAAACATGTGTATTACACCACCAATGACCATATTGTTAAATTGAGTGTATATTATGCAATCGTAGAAATGATGGGTTGATCTTGGGATACTTTTTTTTTGTCGAGTACCTCATCTTCTGGATCCTTTTTAGAAATTTTAATAGCTTCAGTCCAGACTGGTTAGTGAGGAGTAGTATTCATCAAATTGGTTTTTTCCGTAATGTCCTTTTGATATATTTTATACGAGGTACTCGAAGAAATACTCCTCACTTCACAATAACGGATTGTTTCCACTGCTAAGACTAACACGACGATCTCCAGGGAATGGAAATTCACGATGATCTCGAAAAACAAAACCAAAATTTTGGTTACCACTGGGAGACATTGGTGATTTTCTATGTAGTACTGGAGGAGAAGCAATCCCAGCGAGTTGGTTTTGAAGTCTTCTTAGTGCCCAACAGTCATAAGCCTATTTAATTTTTTTAAAAAGACATTTTAATCACAACAGACATGGAATGAGGTATTTTAACATTCATTTGTGTGTAGCTGTGAAATACAGTCAAGTCCTTACTTTTCTACGTAGAGGATCGCTCTGAGGACAATCTTCGTGTCTTAGTAAAGACTCTCTGGCATGTCTGCTCAGCCATGAGGTGGGTTGAGACTTTTCGATGGAGATTTGTTTTAGAAGCGCTTCTGCATCGTCAATGAGCCGTTTGTATTTCCGGTCAGTATCCCTGTCTTCATCCAGCAGTCTTTTGTTTCGCGTTTCCATTTCCTACATGAATTAAAATTTAATACATTAAATGACCGACTTGTATTTAAGAATTAGTATAATTGCTATTTGAAATGAATACGTTTATGTTCACTCAAATAGATAAAAAATTGACATACGGTAGGACAAACGAGCAATCTTCTTTCCGTTTCGGATAAATTTGAACCCAATAATCTTTCTTCCGTTTCAGATAAATAAGTACCCAAGGACATGGGGAAAGAGCGTGGTGGTAAAGGTGGTTGTTGTTTTTGAGGTGGGGGTGGTTTTTGACTAGATGATGATGGTGGTGAGAAAATTGTGTCTCTCTTTGATCTTGTTGATTTAGATTTAGCTGTTGACTTGGATTTACATCTACTACCACTACTTCCACTACTACTCACACTAAGTTGTAAATTATGACTATGAGACGAGGAAGAGGCTCCAATCACTATACTTGTATCACTATCTATACTTCGTCGGAAATGTACGTCTGACTCTTCCATCCTCCTTGGGATTCTGTATTCTGGTGTTGCCAGACACTGTTCGGGTATTTGAAATTCGAAGTCACCTCCTTCACCATCCCCATCATCACTTCTAAAATCATCCTCGTCTTCCTCCTCCGAGTCATCCACAGTCTCATATATTCTTTCGGGTCCACGATGATGATAAAATGGAGAATTGGCCATACTGTCCCGGGTCCCGGCCACTGGTGAGGAATAATAGTGAGAATTATTCTGACGGAAAAGATCGGGAGGAGAAAAGATTCCGTTGACTGGTGGACCACCTCCTCCTCCCATGGGATTGTTGTTATCAGTATTCAACTGTTGTGTATGAGGGTGGGCGGAGGAGGTGACACGAGACATTTGATGACGAGAGTGACTTTGTGGACTAGGATCTTGAGCACGAACAGAATTTTGACAATAACTGTTATTGTGTTGTTGACCACCATTAGTACTACCATGATTTAAGAATGTTGAGGGTGAAGACGGGGATTGGAAGAGTGGGATATTATGTTTAGAGAGTTGACTTGGAGGAGGGAGGACTCCTTTGGGATTAAGTGGAACATTCAATCTCTTTGGGATATTTAGTAGAGGAGAGTTTTGATTTGATGATGTTATGTATTGGTAACGCGGATTGCGAAGAACAGGGGAAGGTGAACAGTTGACAAAGAAGGGATGTTGTTGTTGCGTTGAAGAAGTAACAAGTCCAGAATGACGGTGACTAATGAGAGGAGAAGATGTGGTGGTGACTACTGGACGATTCAGATTGTGGCCGTGGGAATTGGGAGTGAGGGGATGATGCACCAACAACGGGGAATGATGATGATGACTGTTGACAGTCGGAGGAGGGGGATGGAAAGATGAAGTGGAGGAACCAGGAGGAGGAAGGGGCACTCCACGATTCAAGAGATGATGGTGTCCTCCAGTCACCACAATTCTATGTATTGGGGAATAGTTATTAAAACTTGGAGAATTAATTCTACTTCCCTGTAGACGAGGGGAGTCATAAGGACATGCTTTGGAGTTGAGATTTGTTGGATTATCAAAGTCTCGACATTGACTCTGAGGAGTTGTTGGACAAAATCTTGGAGATGCACTCACATAATTACCATTATTAAAATTATTATTATTATTATGATGTTGTGGTCGAGGTGTTCGATTGTTTGGATGATGATGTTGAGAATGATGATGGTTAGTAGGGGTTGACATGTATGGTGATTGTCGTGAATGGTGAATCCCATCATTTATTATGTAATTCTCATGATGACTAGGGTTTAAAGCTGGACTTGCAGTCATTCGACGTTGTAACTGTTCATGTTGTTGTTGTTGTAATAGGTCAGAACGTGAGTTAGTAGAACCTTGGGATGTGATTGACATTGAATGAATTGATGAACTCCCTGTTGTAGAGCTGGTATTAGTATTAGATACATTGGACTGATGGTGGAGGTGTTGTTGATGAGGTGAAGGATGGTAACCAGGGATATTTGGTGAATTGTTGTAGGGAGCACCATTTACAATTCCATTTGATTGAAGATGATGACTCCTACCCTGACCAGCTGATGATGATTGTGAAGAGGTGGATGGAGGAGGGGGCAGTCTTATAATGTCAGTCTTAATAACTTTATGTTTTGAAGTGTTAGTAGTACTCTTGTTGGTGGTGGTTGATTCGTGTATCAAATCCGAATTTCCTCCTGGCCCTGTACTTCGACGACGGAATGAATTTGGTGTTGGAGTTAAAATAAAATTTCCATTAATGGCTGGACTCAGCGGTTTTGTATTGGACAGAGGATAGTTTGAGACGACGACAGACTCTGGAGAGAATAGTCCAACAGGAATGATTGTATCACTGTCTCTATCCACACAACTATTGTTATCCTTTTTGGCTCCATGAGAGCGAAGGAATTTATCTCCTTTATTCTCTCTTCCATTGAGGTGGGATGATGATGAGGTTGAGCCTTTTTTGAACATTTTCCGGAGAAATCCAATCGCTCCACGGGCGATCGTTTGTGAAGTATGAGTCGCAGAATTTTGAGTGTAGGATGAAGACTTGAGTTTTGAATTTTGAATCCCGTTGTCAAAACACCTTGTGCCAGAGTTTGCTGTTGTTGTTGTTGCGGAGGAAGGCGGTGTGGTTGTGATGATGGGGCCGAGGTGACTAGTCGTCACTATTTGATTGTCCAGTTGATTCAGATGATGAACATTGTCATAGGCGTAGGCGTCTGGGATGTGTCTCATCCTTGGACTACTAGAGTGTTTCCCTAGAATGTTGGGTGAAATTGGGACAGACTGGTAACATGTGGTGGGGAGGTTCATATTGTGCTGTGGAAAAGAGACGAGTCTTCCATGATGTTCCAAGAGAGGAGGACCACCCAACCCAACACCACTATTATTCACGTGGAGATTAATATTTGTTTTTGGATGGCGAACACGATCAGCCACGTCAATAAACTCTAGTTTACTACTACAGCTGCTACTGTTATTAAATGTGACGTCGGGGGAGGACGGGGTTGGTGTTATACAGTCCTCCTCTTCTTCTTCCTGATCATCATCATCATTCTCGTCCTCGTTCTCTCCCTCCTCGTCCCCATCTTCATCCTCTGTGTTGGCCCAATCACTCAAAATATCCGTTTCTTTGTCAACCATACTGTGATAATTAATTTCGGACTTATTGGGATCACTACACCTTGGACCTTGGACTGTGGGCCCTTGAATAGCACAATAAGATGTAAGACTGGGTAGGAGAGGACCAGACAATTTGTTGTTGTGAGTTGAAAGTCTTTTGGGTGGTGCCATGGGATTGAGTCGTTTTCCACTTGGTTTACTTGAACTAGTTATGCAAATGGATGGAGTATTCGTGTTGGCAGTATTACTACTACTTTTCGATTTCAACTGTTTTGAAGTGGAGGATGAGGAAGAGGATGTTGAACCAATGTTCGTCTTACTCGGTTGACTGGTGACACACTGCTGTTGTTGTTGTTGTTGAAGATCCAACATACGATTTTGAACTGGGGTGTTGATCTTTGTTGGAGGGATGATGATGCTACTACTACTACTGATCGTGTTCTCTGGGGAAATGATTGAATTTCGTGCTGAATTTTCAGAGTTGGACGAGTTGGTAGAGTCACTCAGTAGACACGAAGAAGATTCTGTGGAATTTCGATTAGTTCCAGGTTCCATGGAGGATCCTTTACCTGAGTCAGACGTTGTTGTCGACATGGAAATTCTGTATAGTTGACTAGTACTCTCCACTGAATTGCTTTGAACTCCACTGTCCGTGCCTCCATCCTCCATTTCTTGTCCTCTTTCTGTCCCACTCTCCGTCCCCGCCCCCACTTTATTAATTTCTTCCATCTTCATCGTCGAGACTACATGACCTCCAGTGTAATTTTGCTGCTGCTGTTGCTGAGAACTGACTGGACAGGGAATTTGTTTATTTGTTTGGGGCCCACTGACCCCTCCTCCTCCTCCTCCTCCTCCTCTGTTGTGTAGATAATCCACATGGAACATACTGTCATTGTGCTGAGTCAAAGTGATCCAAGGATTCGTCTTGATTCTTGTCCTCTGTCTTCGGGGGGAACAGATAGAGAATGCATTTTTGAGTCCTGGATTACATTCTGGAGGAATTTGTGAAGAACTTGTGAGGAGTAGAGATGTCCGGATATTCCTACCTGGGCCCACCCCACACACACCACCTCCACCTCCTCCTCCTCCTCCTCCTCCTATTAATTTGGACGAATTCTCAATTCCTTCATGTCGAGCACGTTGTTCATCCATACTTTCTGTACGACGATGATGAAAAAAATCATGTTGTGTCGTCTCACTACATGGAAATCTTGTCGGAATTGCATTTGAACCATGCTCCTTCATTTTGGAGTCCATGGACGGAGGAGGTCGAACACTGCCAGTGGGACAATTACTGGAATTCATAATATTGACACTTCCGTCAAGACGATCATTTTCCTTCACCCGAAGTCTAGAATTGTGTGAATGTTGTTCTTCCTCCTCTTCCCCTTCTTCCGGCAGATTGAGACTGGAATGAGCGGTTGATGACTGGATTGATGTTTCATCTCCGTTCGGAATATGGAGATCACATTCTTCCTCTTCCAATTCCAGTCCATTTGAAATGGAACTATTTTTGGAGGGTGCACCACCCGCTGACTTACTACTCCCTCCACTACAACTACTATTGTTGAGATGATGAAGGCGTTCACTGGACACAAGGCTACTAATTGTGTAGCAGGATTTTGGTGTGGATTTCCCGGAGGACTCAAATGATAAAGCGGGGTACACAGATTTGGGTGAGTAGCCGTCAGTAGAGTAACCCGTGTCGGGTGAGGAGAGACTTAGATTATTGCTGAAGGAACCCAAAAGAATGTTGGTCGAATTACTACTTGTTGACACGGATTGTTGGGTTGGCCGGGACTGGGATAAATGTGGACCATCTTGTTGGGATCTAGGATGATGGAGTTGTTCTGTCTCTTTTTCGTGATGTGGTGTCTCGAGGACACGGGGACTCGAGTTGGCCAGAGTGGACGACGTCGCGGTAGTTTTTAGAGACAAGTCACCAGTACAAGGATTTTGATCGGAATTGTGACGTTCGACAGGGTGAAATAGGGACGTGGTGTTACTACTACTATTAGTAGTAGTGTTAGTACAACTTGTACTGGATACTCCACTAATGCTGACTACTCCGGATGTTGAGGAATTTGTTGTTGTTGTTGTTGTGATCGTTATTGTCCCAGCAGAAGAGGATGAGGAGTCCTTGGGGGCAGAACGATGCTGCTTTTGATTCTGGGAAGCAGTGGACTTGTGCCGAGGTTTTAAATGGGCTTCCATCCAAGTCTTCAATCTTAAGCCAAACATCTTCACTACGTCCAACAAGGAAAAAAACCAAGCCTAGCTCCCACCAGCCCAGGCTGTCCGGATTATTATGCTAGACACTCTCATCAGTTCAGTCTTGTCTTTCTCATTCTTCAAAATCATTTTAAGTATTTGTCCGCTGGTCATGTCATCATCTTCTTTGGGATTCTAGCTGGTCAAACGAGGGATCCTGGAAATAGATTAAATAAACAGGATGACGTTAGACTCAAAATCTTTCATGGAATTAATTCTGCAATGATAAAACTAGACATTAATTGTCTCAACCAAAATTGCTTTTTTATCGGATACTCTATTGTGTACTCTGCAGTGCAGGGTATTCATGTGTTTTTTTGGTGGAAACTCAAGACAGAATCGTTCAAAGTTTTGTCATAACGAGAGATTTTTATTTGACTTGAATTAAGTCGTAAGAAGAGCAGTGAATAGCATGTTATCTGAAATGTTTCAATGCAAACACATTCTACACAACTCTAATGGGAAGACTTGGACTTGTCACCATCAATGTAAAATTCTTTGGCGTGTGTGTGTGGCTGAAAATTTGAATAAAACAAGAACGTTTTTTCTAGTAGATACTATCGGCAATGAAATCTTTCGTTTTTTCCTACTCTCTCAGGGAAATTGTGACGTGCACACATAAAATCGGCACTCAAACTCACAGAGGATTCTTCCATTACAATATTTTTTCTGTAAAAGCTGTGATGCTTTTGGTATTGGTGTACATCTTTGTGTGTGATGCCTATATTTGCCGTACACAATATTTTGACAAATCCTACATTGAGAAGACAATTTAATTTGGATTGACTCTACGATTATGTCCCCTTTTGATATCTTCTCATCAATTTAACTGACATTTCTCTCATTCACTTTTCCCTTTCATTCTCTACGTTCTGTACACACAACGTGTGTGACACAAGAGTTCTTCGCGTAGTCATAGATTTAGGTTCTTTGATCAAATCTTTGTCTGCATGTTCTTTACGTCCAAAAATCTATATAGCTTACAGTACAGCCCAGTGGAAAAGATTTTGAGTCGACATAGACGTTCACAAGTCAAGGAAACAAATTAATACATTAGACTGCATAACGTTAGAGCCTATGTAGTACAAAACTTTTGTCTTGAGAGGAGAATTTACATTTTACACCCTCTCAGACCCTGAGACTCAGAGCAAAGACGAAGACTTTGGAAACATTGAAGGAATCACCCTCAGAATGTCCGGGAGAAGAAGTTGCTCCTCGTCAATTCCAGTCTGGAACGATAAAAAGACTAAAAGTCAATTTAGGAAGGGATATAGTTGTTGATATTTATGCACGTGCTCAATAGTTTTTTCCCCAATGCCTAATGGCACATACACCTCTTCTGTACACAGAAGACAGCGTCGTTTCAGCCGCTCAGACTCTCTCATCGTTCACCATACACATTACGGGAAATTACTAGCTATATGTACAACTTCATTTCAAACAATGGGATATTCCAAGCCTAACAGCTAATGCTGTCCTTCATTAGCTATGCATTGTTAGCGACTTTTTTTCCCTCTCCAACTACCTCCCTGTGTGTGTATGTGACACAGCAGCCTCGGAATTTCCTCAGAAGAGGAGAAAATCTACTTTCTCTTCAATAATTGTCTACGCTGAATTTAATCTTTTTGCGAAAGTTTTAAGCTGTTTCTAATTTCAAAAAACGAAGGAAGACAACGATGTTCATAAATTGTGATGGGATTGGCAGGAATTTCAGACTGATTGTCCCAAATTAAGAGACACATTTCTGTACACAGCATTTTAGTATGCAAATTTGTTAATGTAAATTGGTTATTCAGGATGGGGAATATTTGTCAATTCCGGGTTTGTTGACTTGTGTAGAAGAGTGTGCCTTAATGACCCTTCTTAAAGAGACTCAACTTCGGAGTATTGAATTTTGTAATAATTGACGAGAAGGAACTAACGAGATAGAGAATTTGCTCCTCTTGCAGTGCCATCACGGACATTTGGTGAAAAATACGTTTTTTCTACGACCCTTGTATTTACGTCGTCATTTGAGCCTTGCAAGAAATACACGGAGGGAAATAAAATCATAATAATAAAATACTTTCTCTCTCTCGTACATTTATGAAAGTTGACAATTTTCCAGAGCCCTGACCTCTCTCCTTCTAGATTAAGAAATAAAAGTGGAGCATTATAACAATCATAAAAGTTGAGAGGGGACTACAGGAATGGAGGATGATACTTTTTTTGTTTTTTGTTCTTCTAGACTCATCTCTCTCTCCTTCTCTTTAAGCCCTTCTTATGAGCGTATTGAGACGGTAACGTTGGACGGAATTACTCTAGATGGTTGAATTAGGGATGGATAAGGAGTAGAGAAGAAGAGAAAAGGAAACAATTTAAGGAGGGAGGAGGGTAAAGTAGAAAAATCTAATCAAAAGGGACTGTTGTATTGGGGATCATAAAAGCCACCTTTGATCATGTTCGGCTTTCCCTTCACTACAAAACACAACACACTATCTTGTTTGTACCATTTGATTTTCGTATTTCCTCCGACTGTGAACAATCGTCCAAGTTGAACAACAACAACAAAAGAAAACTCTTGTTTCTTCTCTACAATATTTAACAAGTCTGGAAGTACTTAGGACAAAAAGAGGCCATACCATTATTAAAATTTAGAGGGGAAACATTTCCCCCTATGCAGTGCACATCGTTAGCTATCCCATCCCATTATTGAACATATTTTGTATAAAATCTTTTTCCTTGCATCTTTCTGCATACATAAAGACAGAGTGAGAGAGAATGGTATTTAGTTTGGATATACAAGGAGGGAAGAAAGGAGAATGGAAATAATTAGGAAGTGAAATGGAGAAGGAAATAAGAAGGAGGAGGAGGACGCTCAAGTTGGTCGTCCTGTATCGATTGGTCTTGTCTATTTTCCCCTCCCCTCCCATCTTTGATATTGGTGGGCTTAAGAAAGTAGAAGACTCGTCTGTCCTTCACTCTCCTCCGTCAAGTGAAGGGAGGGGAAAGGAGGGAAAGAAAAGAGAGAGAGAGAGTCCCACATCACATCACATCGTAAAACACAATTAAAAGTACAAGGCGAAAATCAAACAGGATTGTACAGCTAGACCAAGACAAAGACCACAGCCACTACACTATAATTCTCATCATCAGTTCGGGAGTCTCTCTCCACTCCACTCCGTGTAATGTACAAAGAGAGGGGAGGGGAGAAAACGATGGAGAAAGTATGGGGGAGAGTAAAGAAGAAGGAAAGAAAAAAAAGTAAAAGATGAAAGTCTTTGGTTGACTCTCCTTGGCAATTTCAGGGTGTCTCCATAGGGGGTTTTCCCTATGGCTACCACCGAAACGGTTTTTTCTCGTCAGCATTCACAACCCGGAGAGAGAGAGAGAAAGAGAGGGAAAGTCAGGATGGACCAGCAGCTGCTCTTCTCATTCATGCTCCGTGTTTGAACACTGTCTACGTGGAGGGGGAGAGAACGACAAAAGTTGAAATTACTTAGCCTACCCTCCACACCATTTATACATACCCTCATCTCTCTCCGTGTGTGTGTGTGTTATACACGGTAGAGGTTCATGGTTGAAGGTATATCTAGTTAAGAAGGGGGCACATAATTATAGGATTAAGAAAGTTCAAGTAACTCAGCCCTCACGGATTTTATTCCATAAGTCATAAGCCGTTCAGATTCAAAAATGTTTGTTAAAAGCTCTCTCTACTTTTTCCTCCTTTCTTCACAGCATGTTCTTTATAGACCATGTACAGCGCGGCTGTAGTCCTGGCTTTTATTTTCGTGTAAAGGGATCCTCATTCCCCCTCGTGAAATCTTTCCTCAGAGGAGGAGGAGGAGGGGGGTAAACTTTTATTATATATGTTATATATAGTTTATGGAGGGAATCGAGAAGTCCTAAACAGGGGATGAAGAGTGTAAGCTTGTACGGGGGAAGAATCCGAGGGAGAAAACAGTTTTCTCTTTTTAATGTTAGTATATTTTAAAAGATGAAAGTCCGTTGTGTTTAGAATTAAGATTTTTAAAATTAATTCTTCAATATACTATTATTACATGGAGAGAGCATCGTTTTGGAAGTGTCCATTGGGATACTAGGAAAAATGTTTTGTACACCCACCCACACACACACAATAGGGAGAGAGGGGTAAAGGGCTTATTGGTATGAGAGAGAGACCCATAATGTAATGGAAGATGGATAACAGGGTTTGGTTCACCACTACAGAATACAGAATTCCCGTCCTCCCCAAAATCTTTTTTTGGACACACAAAGAGAGTAAAAAATAGTGTCTTGTGGTCGCACAAAAAAGGAAGGAAGAGTGGAAAATTGAGCTTTCCTCTCTCTCTCCTCCCCTTCTTCTCGCTCAATGTACCGAAGCAACATTAAATTTTCACATAAAAGTCCATTTAATTGGATCTAAGTAGAGACATTGTGTACGGACACTCTTAACGCTGTGTAAGAGTGAGTGTGTACATAGTGTTTATACACGTACTTATATGGGTTGAATGGAGAGGACTGGCAGTTGCAGTTAGTTCCCTTGTTTTTCTAGCTTTTGAGTTTTCTGTCCATTCAGCACGATTTGCTCTTGACACGGTAAAGGGAGAGAGAGAGTCGTCTCCAACGCCATTTAAAACACGGGTCACCTGCAACACTGATTCTCTCTCTCTCTCTCAATAACCGCAACCACACACTTAGTTGCATGTTTCACACAAACATAGGCAGAGCAGTTTAAATCTATATTTAGTAAATGTCCATAACAACACTTTCTCTCAGCCTATAACATCGAGATACATACGCACGCACTTTCTCTCTCTCTGAAGTATAAGGAAAGTAAAGTATAAGAAGGAGTGCAGAGTCGAAGGTCGATTTCATGTGGGCTTCTCTTATCTTGTTTCCTCCGTGAATGTGCCTCTCTCTCAATACTTTCACCCTCTTTCTAAGCCTTTCCTTCCGCCCCAAGTTTTTCAACGCTCATTCCGAGAGAGAGAGAGAGAGTTGGGCTAGCTTTTGCTTTGTGTATGTGTGGGGAGTAGTCAGACCTTTAGACCTTCTCCGAAGGAGAGTAAAGACGATCATTAGAAAAAATATCGTGAACCTGCATGCCATCAGCTATAGGTTAGGTTAGCGGAGAGAAAGGGAGAGAGAGAAAGGTTGAAAGTGAAGGTAGGGTTGAGAAATAAGAAGAGAATGGAGGACTAAGTAGTGTACGTGCGCTCCAGTCAACTTAATGGGCTTCCCTCCTGTCTCTCTGTCTGACTTAAATTACGATAGCCTTTATTGAGGGTGAAATTGTAGGATGCGAGAGTAGGAGTGGACGTCTCAAAGGACTGACCCCAACCACAAAATCTTACAACTTACTCTCTCAGTATTAGCAGCAGAGGGGTTTTTGTACATGAACTTTGTACATGTGTGTGTGATGTGTAGTGTGTAGGCAAAACATTGGAAAGACTTTCTTTCCCAGCTTTCTACCATCAAGCGAAAGGGAAGGATAAGAGAAGGGAGGATTTTCTTATTTCCTAAATGAGGACTCTTGGCCGATTGGTGACTTTGGATTTAGATTTAGATTAGCCAAGACCAGACTTTCTCTTTTTAATTCTGGGGGAAAAGTCTCCTATAAAGCTTTCCTTCCGGGTCGACTCGAGACCCCATTTTCCTTTTTTTGAAAGGAAAGAAAATTCTGGTTGACTTGACTATTTGCGGACACACACACCGCATATGCTTTTGTTTTTCTAATGAGTGCGTCTCTCCGTGTGTGTGCGTGGGCATGGACAGCTGGACGGTGACCACGTGTGTGTGGGCTTTGTAGTGAAGCCTTTGTGTATTTAATCTCTTGATTAATGCATTTAATTAAGAGGTCCTCTCATTACCAGCCCCAACTCTCAAGTGTGTTTTTTCCCTGTCCAGACAAAACTAATGTGGCTTTTGCCAATTCGAATTGGAAATGAAAGGAAGGGGAGAAAGAAAGAGAGAGAGAGAAAGTGCGCAAAGTATCATTATAACAACAAAGAAGAGAATTCTCTTTTGATATATATCATGGGATGTGAGAGGTAGTGCACAAAAGGGAAGTAATATAGCAATGAGTAATCCGAATGTTTTCATCCAACTTTCGGTGTTAGGGTCAGGAGTAAATGAGAGAAAGAGGTTCCCTCACAAACAAATAGGAAATGTGTGCTTGGGTTGTGTTTGTGTGGACACGGATGGGACTAGAAGGAAAGTTAAATAAATAAGACAGTGGGATTGTTTGTCTTGTAGCCATCCCTTCAATATATAGTCATCAATCGAGATTTGAAGCAGTGCCAAATGTTGAGAGCATTTTTCCTCTCTCTCTCTCACACACACACACAGTTTAGTCTACTCTTTCACAAGTCCCAAAACTTTTACTCATCTAATGAAATATTGCCATGCATCACGAAATGAACAAATTGCCCAAAGTTCTCCCACTATTTCATCCCCTCTTTTGTAAAGTCAGTGTTGAGCTGTCTGGCAGTTTGAGCAGTTTGACAAAAAATTGAATACATCTTGTGAGTTTTGTGTATTTTTTGAATTGTAAATTATTACGTACTTAAATCAAATTAAAGTGGATAGGAAAAACCAGAGAGAGGAGGAAGAATTTTTGCTGAAGGCAAAAATGGTTCTATGGTTGGCATTTAGTTGGAGTGTCGACACGGATCCTCCCTTTTTCTCTTCAGCTACGCATAACGTAAGCAGTACAGTAGAAGAGAGAAAACCTGAAGTTATGTAAATTGTCTGCCATTGATTTACCCGAGTATGCATAATGTATGTAAGAGATTACACATAAGGAAATTTGAGGCAATTTTGGATGTAACCAACCTACTTTGTATCTCATGTACACAGAGCTTTCAACACGCTCTGTTGTATATTTAACCTAAGCCCGCCTTTGACAAGACTTTCCTAAAAACCGGGAAAGTAAAGGAGGATGTGCAGTCATGTCTGGGCTATAATGAGGCTACGTACTCCATACCCCATATAATAATAACATGCTAATGACAAATGTTTCCAAACTCAGATCATTATCATGGACAATGATCAGGGCAAGAGCAATGTCAAGGGTTGCGTACGCTGTATGTTGAGGAGGAGGAGAAAGTCAAAAACTTTCCTCTCCATTTTATGAGTTTTTGTCTCTCTTCCTGTGGCTGTGGCTGAGGCGGCACTTGACATGGAGAGAAAGGCTTTCCCCCCAGAAGAGCTTCTGTTGTACAGAAGCGATAGTAATAATAATATCCAATTTCACTGCTCTGCTGCGTGTGGCTATCATTCCCTTTTTGAGAGGGAAGAGGCGAGCTACAAAAAGAGTTTTTCTGCTCTGCTTGTACTTGTGTGTGTGTGTGTGTGGAAAGACAAGTGGAGTGGATCTTTATTGAAGGGAAGATTGAGTTGTATCAGAGGAAATAACAAGGAAAAGGAAAGACAGACAAGGAGAAAGAGAAAGGGTAAATTTATTGGTTGGCCTTGAGCTTCCCAAGTCAAAGTCCTGGGTTCAATGCGAATCGCATGTAATAAGAGTTTATGACGGGATCATTTCAAGTCTGAACAAGAAATCGAGAATAGAACTACAAGATTTGTCCATGTATCCATACACAGTTTTGTTTGTAGCAACACACACACAATGTTTCACTGCGTGTGTGTCTGCGTGTGTGTGCGTGTGTGCCATTCTCAATGTCCACAAAATACTGAATTGTATGACTGTAGTATTGTTGTTTCTAATGTTAAATTGTATTTTATTATACAGAAATCATTTTAATGGCTCTGACAGTCATTGTTGACAATGTAGCCGAGAGGAAAGCCACGAGGGAGTCCTAAAGAATTTCTCATGTCTACAATACAGTGTACAGCCTTTCCCCTCCAACTTTGTGACTCCTCAAAAGTCTTCCCCAAGCCTTTCTCAAAGAAGATAGAGAACCAAAACTCATCTTGAGAGAGAGAAAGTCTTTGGTATTTTCCAGCTACTTTCATTAAATTCCCTTTTTGTTTTCTCTTGTGACAGAGTAAACAGAGAGAGGAGGGAGGGAGGGAGAAACCCAAATTTTCTTTTTCATTGTCATATTGACAAACGAAAGCAGGAGAGAAAGGAAAGAGGAATCAATTCACCGATGGTTTTTTAATACATTTCAAGAACGAATGTGCGTGTGTACCACAGTGAAAGTTTAATCATGACTCGGGATTGTGCATACAAATAATCCGGTGAAAGTACGACCTACGATCTTTGAATTCTTAGTCACAAATTTAGCATTTTATTTAAGTAGTTTGTTTATTAGGGGACTTGGAGGCTGGTGTAATTTCTAATTTGAAATTAGACATTCAACTCCTTTATTCACGCACACACGATCCTTGGTATTTCCTGAGAGAGAGGGAAAGGAGACAGAGAGAAAGAGGTGAAAGAGATCGTCTCGTAAAATTCCGCAGTTTTTAAATGGATTCCCCCCGTCGACGTAATCAGTAGAGAGGAGGAGGAGTGTCACAATAAGTCCTCATCTCATGTACAGCTATATGTATACATATAGGTATATATGTACGTGTGAGAGATTTTCATCTGGAATCTAGTTCACGAACTTGTGTTCCATTCTCTAGCCTCTCACTCTCGTACATACTTTTCTTTGAAAAAGGGTCCTGGTCTAGTTTTCCTTGATTATAATTCTGTTCACGCGTTTGGGGTCTATTTATGCGGTTGCTTGCGGGAAATGGCCATGCCTCTGTCCTCAATGGAACCACATGGAGAAAAAAACGTCCCTCCTCTTCACTTCTCCTTAAACTTGACTAGAAGGGGAGAGAGACTCTTTTCAAAATTTTCGGAAATTACCCACCAAAGTCAAGATTCTTCGTCTTTCTCGATTCTGCTTTCTCCAGAAAAAAGTGATGAAGAGTAAAGGTTTTTATCCCGCGCCCCATCCACACAATTTATTGTGGGAGTGTGTGTGCGTGTGCGTACATTGTGTATGAAGAGGACACTGGTTCTATTTACATGGCGTATTTTATTATTCCATATCATTTTATGGTTTCTTATTTGTGTATCATTTATCTATTCTCATCCGTATTGCAAAACATTCATATGGAAAGTTTGTTTGTATTTCTCCTCCCACAAGTTTCATCTCCCAGAATTTCCCCCACTTTCTCTTTTTTATCTATTTTTATATTTTGCAGAGTTCACAAAATAGATGGGTTTCGAAATCCTCCCCTCTAAAAAAAGAAAGATTTTTGAGATGTGGGGCCTTGTGTGATGTGTCATTCTTCATCGGGAGTGTCGTCGTCGTCTTAAATCCGCTTCTTCTCTCGAGTCCCCTCCCGTCTCTCCGTCTCCGTCCTGTCTGTCAATAAATGTGACTCGTGAGACGGAACATAATTCCTATCTTCATTTCTCATGTCTCCACTCTCTCTCTCTCTCAGAGATACTCATTCGCAAGCTTTGATTTTATAGTCGATGTGTGGATGGATACATGGCTATATGTGGATAAATCATATTAACCTGATGGCTCCGTCCTGACAGTCCAGCCCAGGTTAAATCCTCGACATGGAGCGAGTACATTGGCTGCCAGAAATTTTCGGAGAATTATAAGCGAATGCAGGTACAGAGAGAGTGTGTGAGCTTTATCGATCTATCACATGATGAATGGACTTGTGATTTTGATTTTCAGAGACCGGAAAATCCCTTACCCCGTAAACACAGCTTAGGCCAACTTTCAGCTTTTTCCCTTTCACTCTCCGCGATGACAACAACAGCGAAATTGAACGGTATAACTCTGTGTCGAGGCACACACATGCGGAGAGAGAGAGGAGTGGGAGGATATCAACGTCATCAAGAATTTTCCACAAAAGTTGATTGAGACTTGTACACCCTTTTTACTATTTGACGGGGATGATTTAATGATGATGATGTGGAAAGGAGACAAGAGCTCATCATCAAGAATGACTCTCTGGGATTCAGAGTGGGGAGGGGAAAACCCGGGCGTAATTATTGAGGAAGGATATGTGTAAATATCATTGGGGAATGTTTTTGAACTACAGTATTTACAATTTACAGTTGACAATTGTCTAGATTAATATACTGACTCTTACTAGAATATTTTGTATTGAGTATTCAAAGCTGTAAATCGGAACAAAGGATCCAGACATTAATTGCGATTCCACATTTCATGACCACAATTGATGACTTTGTGTACTCACTATCCCCGTACTCTGTCCACAATCCTACCTTTCTAATTTTGTTTTCCTATTTTGTGGGATCAAAGAGAATATTTCTAGACCATCCTAATACACCATGTCAATATTACGGCCTATGCAACCTCTTTGATGAAACCACCTAATTAGCTGACGACACTCCGTAAACTGTCACTCCTATTTCAGTTTTAATTCTGATATTTAGTCCACTGGATTTTGAGCTGCTGATTTTTTGCAATACTTGCGGACTGTGGATGGTAGATGCGAATCATTTTATGAGAATATTGCTGCCCACAATATTAAAAGATAAATTCATAAAGAAGGAGGAGGAGAAAGTGGAGAGAGCAACTGGTATTTGTATTCGGTCAGAAGAAAGCCAGTAGTAGAATTTACATTCACATTTATGGAGGGAGAGTGTGTAATTACATGTGCAAAGATACTCTCATTCATAGTTATTACAATACAAAATCTATACAGTAATGACAGTCCCATCCTTCTTTGTTTAATTTTATGCTCATTAATAACCCTCTCCCCTGTTCTCTCCAACCATTATCATGGAAGATGAGAGTGGAAAGGACTCTTCCCGAACAATTCTGGAGTGTTTCCCTCCCTCCTTCTCTCTTTTGGTTCCTGACTCCACTCGAACGAAAAGACTTGAATTCTATTTTGCCTCTACTATTCATAATTGTGTTTGACGTTTTGAAATTAGCACTTTTGTATACATATATGGATGAGAAGGGGCGGAAAATGACTGCAAAATGGGAATGCCTCTCTTCCTTCCCTCGTGTCTCATACTCCTTAAGCCAATGCTCTTCTGTGTGTGTGGGCATCGTACGTGTGTACATACATACTGGGTTGGGGGAGAGAAGTCCTTAAATTTCAAATTACAAATTACATACTTAAACAAGTTGAGTCTGCACAAAACTGTATTAATACAATATAACATGCATACTGGGGTATGGTATGGTGCGGAAAATATGTGATGAAATTATTTCCGAGGAAGAGTCATAATGACAGTATACACACACACACACATTATGTACACACACATGGATAAGACAAGAGGGAAGGGAGGGATGAAAAGTTAAAGTGAAATGAAGGATCAAGTTTTAAAGGAAAAGCGAGAGAAAGAAGATGTCTGATGACTTTGCAATGCAATTTAATGACATTCTATCTCTCTCTCTCTCTCTCTCTCAAGTAGACTGTACTCTGTAGCACAAAGACTACACAACTGGATAGAAAGTAAGAAGAAGCGGATGACTAATTGCATATTTTCTACACACTGCTAAGCAGCAGTCCCCCCTTCCACATATTTTTTGCTTCCGAATTTTGAATTTAAAACTCACTCATCCAGAGTCGGAGTCAGTGTTGGAGGGTGGCTATTGGGATTGCTATATTATGGATTCATCCCGCATCACCAGAATAGTCAAGGGACATTTCTTTTTGGTGGTGAGGGGGGAGGAGATTCATTCCATGTTTGATTTGTGTATCATCAAACAAGGACTCATTCCACCAGTCAAATTACAAGTGACAAGTTTCATCTTGTCACTTTTTTCCCTCCACAATTTTTAATTTTTATTCTGCAAAGGGGAATCTCTCCATTGAATACAAATGTTTGTTTCTTTGATTTTTAAAAAATATTGCGAGAGAAAGGAAGAAACTATCATGGCATCATAAAAAATACCTTTAGAAATTTATTTGAGGGAGGGAGGTGTTAGAGCAGTAATTTGTGAGATTTTGAACTACAGGGAAAGGAAATTGTGTGTGTTTGGGTATAAGGGTATAAAAATAGAATTATCAAAAATGAGAGTTGTCCTGTGTTGTAACAACTTGTGTAGTTTCCTATTTGTCAAAGGGAAAGTCATGGCGTTTACAAGGAGTTAAATTTGGTTTATATTAAATGAGCTATAAATTTTGACTGTGATAAGATTTGACTGGTTGAAATTACCACGTAGCATGCATCTCTCTCTCTCTCCAGCAAGAGTGAAAGAGAGTGTGTGTGTGTGTCAACAGGGAGGACTGATGATGATTTGAACGAATGTGGGTATAGCCCAAATGTGTATGTAAATTGAAATGGTGCGTTATATGACAATAGATTGCTCCTTTTTTTCAGTAGTTTTTTTACGACTTGTATGACGGAGGTTTTATCGTCTTGACTCTCCCCTCCTCCTCCTCCTCCCGCTATACAATGTGTAAGCATGGAACGACATGACATGTACGTGTGGTGAGGACAGCAGGAGTGAAATGTAACCACGTGCAGTTAGTCATCGTTTTCCCTTAACTAGAAACAGAGAGGAAGAGAGTACTTGATAACATAAAAAGAAATCTCTCTCTCTCTCTTGGGAGAAAAGGGGCTACAGGATCAAAATGGACGTGACTCTGTTTCTCATCTTGTGTCACTGTCAGTCTTTTGCACGACGACTACAAACTAGCATTTGCCACCAAGGAAAAGCCACAGTCATGTTATGTAATAAGTGTGCAAATAGATAACAAACTCTGTCACTTTTTTCAGTCACACACACTCACACGACCCCGTAGGATTTTTTTTAGTCGGGGGAGTTTCCATATCCTGGACTTTCCCAGGCTACACGACCCGAGAAAGTAGTGTGTCATTTTTTGGACTCAATAGGCGGTCGACTTGGTGTTTCAGTTTCGTGTGTGTGTTTGTGTGTGTGGGAATTCAGTCTGCTTTTGATGGTTGATATTTACAGAGTCATAAACAAAGTCCTCTCATTGAGAGGGAGGCTGTATGTACAATTTGTGAAAACCAGAAAGATGAAAGTCAGCCAGTCACACGCATAGAGAGAGAGAGAGAGAGTCAAACACGAACTCATGCAAGGAGAACGGGACGTGCCGTGCATTTCTTATGTACGGAGAAAGTGGAGTTGGTGTGGTAGTCTCTCTCACATTTCATTTCAACTGCTGGAGTAAATGGGAGAGATGAGCCTGGAGGGAGAGTCCAAGGGTTTTTTGATGTGTGTTTACATTTATTTTTAGTAGGGAATGGAAAGGATAGTGGAAGAATTTGGGGCCTTCAAGGTATTTATATTTATGTCTGTGGTTGGCTCGAGGATCACAGATATGAATTTTAAAGGGCTCAATTGACAAATGTGGAATTCAAACATTACTTCGAATACGTTCAGAAAGTCAAGATGCACTAGACGTCTCTCTCTCTCCAGAGAGAGAGAAAGTGGGTTTGCTGAGTGCATTGTAATGGAGATGATGGATGATGGTGGGGCGAAATGTAATGTCAAGGGCGTCAACAACACTCTCAATGGCAGACCACAAGGAAAATCAAAAGATACTTTTCCATAGATTTATATTTCACTGGGGAGAAAAGTGGAGCGGAATCGATACTGGAACGCTATTGTACCATGAATTTGAACGAACATTTACAGTATATCTCCAGCTTTACTGCTGTTATACAGTCGAACATCACAATTTCGATATATCCAAATTACACTTATGCAACCATACACTGTAATTAAGACACAATACAATTTTACTTGGACTATCGATTCCGTGTCTTATCCTTTAATTGTCTTTATTAGTCCCCCCTTCAAGGGAAAGCGGAGTGGAGTCTACACGCAACGTACATTTCATGATGTGATTATTTCTATTGAGACTAGTCTAGTCTTTCACTGGAGAAAATGAGCGTCTGAGGTGGCAGACACTGCAGTCTGATGTAATTTAATAATTCTAGGGTTAATTTCGTGCTGTGTACAGAAACTCAATTTTTCACTCGTTCCTTTTCTCTCCCTCTCTCTCTCCCTCCTTAACGTTGGCTTCCTTGAGTCACTCGGAATTCCTCAGTGGAATTGAAATATTTAAAGTTTCACAGTGCAGACAGGGCTAGGAGGGTGTGAGTTGTTGTGGAGAAATATTCTTTGGACTTGGGGAGGGTTCAGTGAGGAGGGTTTTGACTGTTGGTGGGAGATGAGGGAGGGGAACTGGAGGGAGGGAAGATTTATTCAGTGTTGTGGCTATATCGGAAGAAATATTGAGATTTATATACGACCCCGTTCTGTCTCGGGAGTTGAGTTGAGGTTGCCGCATTATAAAGGAGTATAAATTCTCTTACAAGGCACTCACACGGGACCCACACATACACACTGGCACACACGGGGGGAACACCGTAATAAACACTTTGTAAAAGAGTTAACAGCTCCATTCTTCCCCTCTCTTATGTGTACTATTGTGTGTGTGTGTGTGTGTGTGTTGGGGAGGAGGTGTTGAGCATGGCATGTACATGTTATAAAATGATTACCCCTTCATATAGTCTACGTGTTTACTCTTCCTCCTCCTCACAAAATTTACCTACCCCCTTTTTGCTCTTCCTTAACTTGATGTACGACTCCCTCCTCCTCTTTCAAATTTTATGTGTGGGAATCTCTGGAGCTTTTAGAGAAAATTAAAAGTTCCAATTTCTCCCCATCCTCCTTATGTAATCATACTCTTCGGTTTTCTTCAACTTTCTCCACCCATGACTCACACACGCTAACGCTAACGCTGTGGAATTTATAATGTCTTATTTTGACTCCTTTTTGTTTTTACCTTTAATACCATAATTACAATAAAGGATTTCCCCTCCTCCTCTCCCTCTCCTTTCTCCTCCGAAGATTTAAGATGGAGCCGGATTTGCTTTTTGGATTCCAATTTCTTCTTTTCAGCCATTCCAGAGCAATACAGAAAGACGGGGATGGTGGAAAATTAATTGGGATTAGATTGAAATTCCTTGACTAAGAATATGTGAAGGGGAAATGCGTCTGTGTGAGAAAGAGTATGTAAACTTGATTAACCAACCATAATGAGCGAGAGAGGGCTAAGAAGCTAGGATGCAGTATAGTTTGGCCTAGGAAATAGTATATATGGAGAAGAATGGAGGGTTTCATGCCCTCCTCCTGCATTTATGAACTAAATTAGGTAAAATTAGAGCTCTCCCTCTCTCTCTCTCAGGCAGTACTCTTCATCTTACTCCCTCCTCCTCCTCCTGGACGGGTGTTAGAGAAAGCTGTCGAGGCAAACCGAATGACAATGAATGTCCGCTTCCCTCCTTTCTCCATCCAGATTAATACAAATGATAGGGACGGAGTCTGTCCTCAGCATCGTAATTTAGACTTGTATAACCTCGTACAACCAGTCTGCTCTAATGCTTGTAAATGTAGTGTGTGTGTGTGTGGAGTGGAAGGAGGAAAGTACAAGATTTTCGTCTCACATGACTAACTTTTACTTATTGTCACACATTTCTCTCTTGTCATTTAAATGCTAGCTCGCTCTCTCCATGGATTTTACTCCGTAATTCCTCCTCCTACATAAAGTGTTTCCCCTTGACTAGAACATATACACACCAATCTTATTCACTGCTAAATCATTCACTATCCAATTCCAAGTGTCCCACATTTCCTCCATGAAGTCTCCAACAAAACTACACACACACATCTTCCGGGAGGGGTTAACGTAAAAAGATCCTAATTGGAAATTATTACACATGTGACCAAAATCAACCAATTACGATTGCACTTATGAAGAAGAACGTAATTTACACGATTGCTGTGGAAAATTACACTAATATTTCACCCTTCATTTTTTCTATCTGCGAGGAAATGAAGCGATCTCTCTCTATGAAGTGGAGAGTTCTAAATGGAGTATTTATCATTGACATTCCACGGTAATCGAAATATTTTGTTGTGTATTCTCCACAGCAATACAGTTGGTGTATCGTGACTAAAATTAAAACAAATACACGACACTACATGTATGTACATCACATGTGTTTGGATGTGCATGATAGAAGATGATGGTGAGATTACATAATGGCAAATGTGGAAGGAGATGACTGCATTAAAAAGTGTATGTACGTCATTAAGTATGAGTTAGGGCGGAAGATTAGAGGGGCATTTCAGGAGAATTATCTGTGGACACTACCGAACACGAAATCCTATGCAATGTCATAAAGAGGGAGAGATGTGCATATTCGGTGTGCGTACAGAGGCTAATGACAATAAGGAAATGATGTGTTGTGTAATACACTCTACTCCTCCACTCCACATGGAGCTCATAGGAATGTAGAGATGGGGAAGAGAGATGGAATGGTGAATGAGCCCTATGGGGCCCTTTTCCCTTTACCCAGTGTGCAGAGAGAGAGAGAGAGTGAAAGAGAGAATATCAAATGTCTTTATTGTGGACCCCAGCGTGGCATAGTGAAGCTCCTTTATTGTCTTCCACTTTAATTAAGTCCGCCTCAGACAGACAACACGGGAAAGGAATTGAGTTACACAACTTGAAAACTCTGTATTTTCTGAAAAAAATTATCCTCATGACTCACACTCTTCTTTCCTTGATATTTTGTGTCTGTCGCACTCGTTCTCTCTATGGAAATCTTTTTCTGTCCCTCTTTTTCGTCGTGGGTGAACCCAGCACTAGTCTTGTAATTTGTACAAAAGAGTGGAGACTTCATTGGATTTTGGAATCTCAACTTAATGAATTAGAACGAGGGAAAGCTATGCATGTACTTTCTTGGAAAAGGGTAATAGAAATGAAATTTTGTACTCATACTCTCGTCCATTTGTCCGTCGTGTGGTTGTCTCTCTGTCGCTCTTTGGGTTGAAGGGGGCTCCTAGCTTTTATATTGTGAGAGAGAGTAGTAAAATGACTATACAGGGTTTGTTCTGTCTTTTGAAAATTCTATATATTTCTCTCACCTCCTCAAAAGAAAGAGAAGGAGAGGGTGGCTCGTATCTCTCTCGTCGGTTCTTCTTGTCCTTGGCCATTGTTTGTATCAAGCAATTTCATCTTAGCATTTTGTGGGAAGGAGATTGTGATTAAGTTGGTCCTATTTGTAGATTTTCATTGCCCCTCCTGTTGGTCTTGGTCTTTCTTGCGTGTGTGTGTGAGAGAGAGAGAGAGAGTAACTGCTGGCTTTTATCTTTCACCATTCAGCATGCCATCATCAAGGCAGGAATAGTCAGTTCGTCTGTCTAAACAGGGTAATTGAAGCCGAGATTTTGAACGTGCTCTGAATTTGTCTCCACTCACATTCACTCCAAAATTTCCTTTCTTTTCCCTCACATTGTTTTGTTTCCCTTTTACTGTCTCAGCATTTCCCATCTTCCAATGCTACAGCATTGAATGGTGAGCCATGTATTTAGAAATATAAGATTTACATTTAAGACGATTCAGCAACAACCAGAAAGGAGAGAATATTACAATTTGCTACTTTTGTAGATGGGCTAAAGTATTCCTTGTGCAAACACACTTTCATGTCTTCACAAAATAAAGAGAGAGAGAGAAGGGGAAGAAATGTGTGTCTAAATAATTTACGGAACCAAATAAACAAGCTTAGCGTCTCCAAATAGACAGTTGAGTCAAGTGTGGACGACTTTTTATGGATTGTTTTCATACGTGCTTCCACCTTACACTCTCCTTCTTTTCCTTTCGTCCTATTCTCTCTTGTCTCATGTTGTTACATCCAAAAATCATTTCGCCCGCTGTGGAATTATTTTTCCAAGATACGAGCCGCACAATTCTCCTCCCCTCCATAATTTTGTTTTCCTTTCGTATTAACCATTATGAGATTCTTTTGCCATGGTCTTTTGTTTAGTTTGGAACAAGGCGTCTTCCAAAGCTTTGCCAGAGTTGCAAATACATAACCTCTGCAGTAGATAGAAGAAGAATTTCATTTTATTTTCGGATGTTCTGCTATTTCCCCTCGTCTTGATTTGACACGTCAAAAGACACAACAATAAAAATCCGTTTACAGATTTAGATTTACATAGGATTATATTCCGTACGTCTTTTTTGTGTGCTTACAAGAAGTGTACAAGAACTGGAGAAGGTAGAAAGAAAAGGACTTTGTCTGGCGGGTGATTGAAAAATCCGACAAGTCGGCAGAAGGCAGAATGTAGTCAGAAGAGAATAAATCAGGCTGTGTATCCTATACTGTAGTAAAGCACACACACACATGCACACACACGTACAATGTTAGGAGATGAAGGAAATGGTTATTACTTTCTCCAGCGGGGTGGCGTGTGGCCAGTAGGAAGAGAAAGCCTATTATATTACCTATTCTGAAGGGGTCAAAAGGATTTCCTAGTGCTTCCGGAACGATTTTGCAATTTGCAATCTATCTGCGTGTGATTGATTAGCCTCTCTCACTTTTCATACCTCTTTTCTACTACTATCATTCTATTTCCTCTATATACCGCTCATGGAAATTCCCTCTTGTTTCTCTTACTCCCTCTCCTCCCATCACAGCTCTCTCCCCACCACACACACACACGCAGACACACTTCTGGACACTTCTGGCTAGACTCACATTTGGCAATGTGGTCAAAATATTGTCAGTTCTAGCCTACATACGATAAACGAGGAAGAGTAAAGTAGTTCAATTGGGATTCACGGGAGGGAAGGGCTTTAACGGGAAAGTAGAAAGGAGTGAGGTCAAACGGGTATAATATGGATGAATGTTGTCTTTGGACGAAAGGCTTCCCTGGCATGTTCTCCGTCCATCTACATACAATACAATACATTGTCAGGGGAATAACGGGTTGCGAGGGAAAGTTGAAAACTGTTATGTATATGGACGACTCCACTTCCACTCCATGTTGTGGACTTTTGTAAAGTCAAAGCCATAATCGTTTATACTTTTCCTCTAGTCATGCAACCCGTTCTTCTTCTTCCCCTCCTCCTCCCCCCAGAGTTCAGAGCCGGGTAAAAAGACGGGACGGAGAGAGAGGGAAGCTCTTAAGTTTCTCAGGCTGTAATCTCTTGACTACATAGAATAATAATTCACCGTCTTCACAGATGTTCCTCAAATTCTGAAGGCGGATGTGCATTTATTTTCTCTTGTCTTATTTTTTTCTCCTCCTCCTTCTCCATGCAATTCTCAAATGCATGCATTAACGTTCCTAACCCCACACACATTCACATTTTGACCTCTCCGTCTCGACTGAATCCCCAATAAACTACCAAAAGTCTCTGCCAAAGACGGAGAGAAAAAAGGGAGGAAAAAACGGATGTACATGTCATGACTATGGCCTATGGTTTTGCTTGTTTAATACAACATGTATGTATACACAAGCTCAAGATTAGTTTGCTTTTCTTCTCCTCTCCCCTTCACCCTCTAACATTGCATTGCATATATCCACCTTCAGTGTCCTTTTGAGACAATGTGGCCAAGTACCGTAAGAGTTTCCGTCGAGACTTTCCCAAGAGTTCATATATTTTAAAAACCTTCTTTAAAAATGTTTGAGTAGAGTCCTTTCACATACATTTTGAAATGAAAGTTGTATAATGAAAATTATTTATATCCGGGAGTTTATGACAAATTTTTACAGTAGCATACATGTAGTTGAGGAGGAAAGTCATCTCAAATTTATTATCTCAGGTATAAAATCCCACAATTTTTTTTGTTGTCCCTACTCTGAAAAGATCAGAGCCGGAAAAAGGAGAGAGAAGGAGCGGGAGAAAAAGTTTTATAATCTACAATTTAATTCCATTAAAAATATTGTGGAGGTGTAGTCTCCTCTTTCATATGTACAATTGGCAGAGCCGTGTGGCGGGAAGAAAGAGGGGAAGCAAAGAGGAAAACAATATTTCATTTGCATTTCCTCGAGACCATAAATATGTGAACATTTAAAGATACACACAGGGAAAGAGAGGGAGAAAGAAGGAAGTGTAGCGTAAAGTTTTGTGAGAGAACTTACGATGAGAGTGGTTTTTCCTTGGATTGGACGTTACTCCTCCTGTTTCTGCTTTGGGTTTCTCCTCCTCCTCCTCCGGTGGTGGTTTTGTGGATCCTCCTCACTGGAAAAGAAAAAAAGAAAAAACAAGTGTTGAAATTGAGCCAACGCTTTCATCTCTGTCAGATCGTTTTCATCCAAACATTTCCACCAGCCTCTTTTTACCTCCTTTACCTCTCATCATCTGTGTGTACATATAGTACACCCTTCCTTCTACACACACACACACACTACACAAATGTGTGTAAGGCGTCTGTTGTTCTAAATCTGACGTCCTTTCCTTCCCTTCCTTTCTTGTTTTCAATGTTTTCTCCAAAGGAGGAAAAGTACATGCATTTAGAGTCTCTCGCACAAATGTGCGTGTGTCGTTGTGTGCCCCGTCTTTCCTTTGTGAGTTTAACATTAGAGTTAGCCTTTGTACGGGCCGGGCTAACGGCACTCTTGTGAGTGCTGGAGAGAGCTCGTAATTCTCTGAGATATTGCTTTTCTCCCTCTTTGCCGCTCTTCCTCTCTCTCTCTCTGTAGCGAAACAGGAGAGAGAGGGAAGGGTACAGGACATCACGGGAAATGGAAAGGACTATGGTGACTATAAATACATGTATGGACAGGAGACTGGATGTCAAAATCTACCTATAAATTAGAGGGGCACACGTGGGGTCTCTAGGTTGTTTATTAAAGTGTGAACCTCCCAGGCACACACAACCGAACGGCTGAACAAAAACTCATTCTGCACATTTACGGACTGAATCCTCGTAAAAAAAATTTCCCGCTCTCCTCCCCCGCAACACTGAAACAAAAACAAGAACTACTGTGTATACTGTACAGCCGTCCTTTTTTTCTCTGTGTGTGTTTTAAGTGTCAAGTTAAACGCTTCTGGGTGATGGCTCATGTGTCTCTGGTTGGAAAGCGTGCTGGAGCAATTGTACAATATTATATATGACACCTTGGAATGGTCAAACTTTTTTTATGTATGTTCCTCCAGCGTAGTTTGCTCTGAGCCGAAGAAAAAAAAGATGGCGAGAAAAAAAGTCAGCAATTGCAATTTTCCCTAGTCTTTACCTTGGACTTCTTTCTCCTGAGGGGACGCTTTTTATGAGCATTTGATTTTACTAGAGCTTACTTTTATGGAGCAGTGGGTACTTTTTATGAGTAAAAAAAGTAAATCATGTCGACTGGAATGATCAGAAGAGACGGGTTAGGGAGAGTGGAATGGAAGACGTCAAATTCAAGACGTGTGTCATGTCATGACGGAGAACATGAAGGTGTTTCTCATTTCTGGGTGGTACACTACATACAGTGTGTGTGTGTGTTCCCAGTTCTGTGTATTGCAATTTCCTCTTCACGGGATTCCACACTCACAAATTATCATGTGCGCACTGTAACTCTGTAGCGATATTTCGGGAGGATTATGGAAGAATACTTTTTTCCATCGATTTTTTCAGACTAAAAATTTTGGAGATGGAGTGACAGATATGAAGATGGAATCCTGTCGTGCGTCAGCTCCGAAATATAGGGAATGTACTGTATAAAGTTGAATTGTCTGTGGAGGCACATGGTTGGTCGTGATGCCGTGTAAATTGAGTTGAAAATGGAAAATAGAATTTTCAATCTGATACTTTACAGCAGCTACAACTAAAATACATTGTGTCCTCGTCTATATCTATCATGTGTAGAGAGAATCTGGAGAATACTTTTCCCATATGATAAAGGCAGAAGGGGAGAAAGAGGAGAGATTGAATGATGGTGTGAAGGGAATAGGACTATTTGAATGTGTGCCTCATATCCATTTTCACATACACACACACACACGCATGTGGAGTACTCTGTTCATTTGCTTCGAGTTGTAAAGTCACAGCTCGTAAAAAAAGGAGAGAAGGAAGAATGAGATTTTTGATTCCCAATTGAACAACCAATAAGATTTCTTACATTCCAATCAATCTTATTCCCCGGTTCTACACACACACACACTATGTATTTAATAGCCCTATTACAAATCTTGTGTAGATTCTGTCGGATAAGAATAACAGCAGAATATCAATGTGTATAAACGATGTGAAGTTGGATCCAAATGCTTGACATGGATTTGGAAAAAGATAAGATTTCATTTAGACTCTCCAGCGCTACATCATGGCCCACAGTAAACGGACTACCTATGATAGAACGTGTGTCTGTGTGTGTGTGAGAGAGAGAGATTGTCACAGATTGTGTGTTCCATTTTTGGATGGAACTGTAAAAAAGGAAGATGGGCATCCCATCCTGTGTACAAGTTTGCTATATAAATTTTATATAAAAATTTTCGTACTTTGTGTACTTCTCATTTTACGACCTCCACATTTGTGTACTTGTAAGTCCATAAAATGGATATAAAACAAATATATAGATCTATATCATCGTTAGCAAATTACGGGAGGGGAAAAAAAGATTCAAACCCCGTCAAAGACTCCTCCATGCGAATCTGAGATGACTCAAGACGCGCTGTGGATGTGTGTGTGTGATGGGATATAAAAAAGAAGATAAAGGCAAATAGAGACACGTGGGCTTTTCCAACGGTTGTGTACAGATGTGTGCGTGTGTGTGTAGTCATTCTCCTCCCAATTGTTCTCGTGCTTATTTTCCAATTCGGGAGAGAGAGAAAGAGAGAGAGAGAGAGGGAGGGGGGGGGGAGCGTGGAAGTCGTTTGTCTCGTAATCCTTTTTTTCGACTCCTTTTTTTGCGGATGAATACGTCTAGCCAATCGTTAGCTCATCGTATGGTATGGTCTCCACGTCCCCTGTCGTCGTCAGCCCGATTTTAAAAATCCTGTCCCATTTCCTCCCCCGCCCCATCCTGATTTCTCTTTTCCTTCTCTCTCTCTCTCTCAAGAAGATAGAAACAATGTACTCCACTGTCCTATCTTTTTCCAGGCTGAACCACACACAGAACAAAAAAAAGAATTAGACTCTGCAGCCATGTGCTTCTCATTGAAATCTTTTTTGTCCCTCGACCTCCCCCTTACCTTCTCATCTTACAATTGGCACAAGCTGAGACTCTCTACTTGTCTGAATGTGAGTCTAACTGGGATTGCCTAGGAATTTAAATTCTTTTTCTCTGAGGAAACTTTAGCACTGAAGAGGAGCCATTCTTCCGCGAAATTTCTTTAACCGGCCGGGAAGTGCGTGTGGGAATATTGGTTCCACTTTAATTTCATGTACCTTTTGTCCTAGGCACTCCTAGGATGGAGACTCCCAAAACTCCCTTGTCCTTGAGTCAAGTTTATGGTGAGCCAATGACAGGGACAAGAACCGCAGGGCCATTAATGGCTAAAATATTGTCATCGTTAAACTTTAAACTAGATTTTAGATTTTATCTGATGTTTCTCTCTTCCCTCCTTTCCTCTTTCTCCAAGCTTTTTGCTCCAATACTCAATAGCGTTTGCAATTTACGTTTACACTCTTCTCTCTCAAGTGAAAGAAGAGTTTGTTCAAGTGTTGCCTTAAGTTTTAAACTCATTTTGCATGGCTCGATCCGGACGTTACACAGTGTGGTTGTGATCCTAGTACAATTGTCATGTATTTCTCTCTCTCTCTCTCTCTCTGGAACTCCCTAAGGTAGCCACCACATCATTTAGCGGGTTAATGGTAGACTGGCAGAGGAAAACTCTGGTTCCGGTGAGTAGGAAGGTGAAAGTGAAAGTGGGACTAGGGTAGTTGAAGGGTGGGAGTGTGTGTGTGGATGAATTGAACTGAGAATCCTAGATGTAATGAATTTATGTGGCCAAGTCCAATATCTAGCAAACATTTAGCCAGTCAAATTAAACATTAGCAAGATTTACTCATTGACTCGCCGGCGATAGATGAGATAGACAGATTTATTCATCCACGTGGAAACTCGTAACTCTAAATTACGCAAGTGGAGAAAAAATAGTTCGGGAAAAATACTAGGGAACTCCTCCCATCCCCATTTTAAATGTGCATAATACATTGTCTCTGTAATATTGGCAGAGGATAGACTTTAAGCGATTTTCCATTCTCGTTTTGGGGGTGGCTATTAAATCTGTAATCCGCTTTCAAGACGAATTTTCCCAGGTAGATTTTCACTCACTCTCTCTCTTCAATTTGGGAGTGTCGACTTGCCAATGATTTTAGCAGGAGTGGAGGAAATCCTCAGCTTCGACGTTTTTCTTGGCTGTACCTCAAATTTAGATTTACGGCCTAAGTCCTGACAACTTCCTAGTGAGTGTGCATGTGTGTGTGTCCAGGGGAGGGAGGGAGGATTGGACGTTAAGCTGTAGAGTGGAAGAACGGCAGTCAAAGAGAAAAAACTATTAATGTGTCCACCGTATGCTCAAATAATGGATGGTCATTGAATCATCAAATGTGAAAGACTGTGTAGACGATAAGTTTGGAAGGATTCGCAATTAGAAGAAGATTCATAAAAATAACTGATATTTTTTGCTCAAATTTCTGCACCGGGAATGAATAGGAGGTAGCTTAGAAACTTTGTCATATAAAAACTTCATATCTAAAGGATCCTCATTAAGGAGAAGAGTCTTCATTTCATTTTGAAAATAGCCCATATTCTTTTTCATCCTTCCACAAAATTCCCAGAGTGAAATTGGCCAAATTATTTTCTGTCTTGCCTTAGAAATATAAGTAATGTGATATAATATCGGAGAAAAAGTGGAGAATTTTGTCCATGTAAGGAGAAGTGCTCAACTTCCTCGCAAAAAGGTTGGAAAGAAGAGCTGACACGCGATGTGGACTTTGTTCCGTCTTGTGTGTAACATTATAGAGTGGAGATTAGATGCTATTTTTTTAGCCATGTTTTCTTGAAAACTCATTGCCCACATGCAATAAGTACAGACGACACGGCGTCACTTTCCCCTCTTTCTTTACACACACACACACGAGGAACTCAAATTCAAGTGACTTTCCCTGAGAAGTGTGTGTGGGAGGGGTTGGTACATAACTCGTGGTAATACACTATAAGCCATACGGTACATGATGCTTAATACGATAATGGTAATAGTTTTAGTGTTAATGCACAAGACCTTCTACTTACTTTCCGTCGTGACTTCTTTTGTGGGTAATACACTTCCCACCTCAAGCCTTTGTCGGGAAAAGCTTAGACGGAGGTGATGCACGTGAGGAGAAGAGTCACACACTATGAGAGAGAGAGAGAGATAGTGGAGGAGAAGGGATGGTGTGAATAATTCTGAGCTTTATCATAAATTATTCAAATCACGGCTAAGGCCATAAAATGGGTTGCGAGTAGAGAGGGAAAGCAGAGCAGAGAGCAGGAAAAAATGAGTTGGATTGCATTGCTCCGAGAGAGAAAACTGAGAGTAGAAATGCTGGGTGAATACATAGCATTGTGTGGGTAGGTAGGAGGTAGGAAGAGAAAGGTAAGGACAGGAGATATTGTTCCACCAAGTTTACACATTTTGTTGGGGGCATTGCGTAAAGAAAACCTTCGCCTCCCTTCTCTCCTTTCACAGTCAGTCTCAGTCTCTTTTGACTTGAGAGATATGCTTCGAGTGTATGGAAGGGACTTTTTCCTCGTTTTATTTTTTAAAAGCATACCCAACTTTCTCTCCCTTCTTCCCAGGTTCAAGTTGGAGAGAGAAAAACGTGGTCTCCTCTTCACTCCTTCCCATACCGTACAATTTTCTCCCCAAAAGAAGCAACACTTTGATTCAAAATGGGTGTAGAGATACACAAGTTTTGGAAATCTCCAAAAAATTTTGAATACGGTAAAGTGGAGGTGAAAGTACAGATATTGGACTTGTATCTAACAGACTTTTCCTCTTTCTCCCTGCATCCTGAAACTTTGAATGGATTGTGAAATTGCATCGAGACGTCTATCCTTATATTAATGTAAAGATTTTGCTGCCTAGCCTTCTTGTGTGAGAGAGAGTGTGTGTGTTGGGTAAAGTGTATGGGATTTTGGTGAAAATAGGAAAATATTTCCACCTTGAAACTCCAAAAAGAATTGTGGGGGAGGAGAAGAAGGGAAGGAGAAAGTGTGAAGATTTTCCTCTTTTCTCCCTCTTTCACTCCCTTGAATGAATGGCATTCTTTTGCTCTGCATTTTGTATGCATAAACGCTCGGGGAGTTCACGAGGGAATCCCTGAGAAAAGGCGGAACATGAATTTCCACACATGTAGAATGTACTATTACATATATTGTATTTTATGTCCATTCGGTTTCCCTTGCATCTCGTACATCATGTTAGCTCTCAGTGAGAACGCTTAATGCCACTATTTATGTTGTATTATGTGTTATTCCCTCCCTCACGCCTCCTCCGCCACGCATTGATAATTTAGGCATGAGGACAGTGTGTGTGCGTGTGTGTGGGGGGAGGGAGGGAAGAGAAGAAACATCACTTTGAGTATTTTTGCGATTTGAGTTTAACTTTAAAGTGGCTACTAGAAATTTAAAATTTACAACCGAAAGTACCCGTCTCCTCCTCTTCCTCCTCCTCCTCCTCCTCAGATTCGGAGGAGTCTAAAGACATGACCATCGGATTTTCCTCACGGAACATTTCTCAAGTCTAGTCAAAGTAAACGAGGCTCTTGGCATTTTTTTCGGGGGAAAGATAAAATTTTTTATGGGATGACGATTCAAAAGGCACAATTTAGATCTACCGAGTAAAAGTAAATGCAATGCTCCCTCCACACACGCACCGAGAGAGAGAGGGGACGAGTTCACATGCACTGTCGACTGTGCGTACTGTAGAATGTAATTTATGTAAAAGCTAAGAGGATATGTGAGGGCGTTTTCCTTTTTCCCAAACGTAAGAGCGAAAAGCAAAGGGAAAAAGGGAACCCTTCCCTTTGTACAGACATACATAGACAACCATGTTAAATTTTTGTGGTAGTAAATCAGAATTGCAGAAAAAGCGGGAGGGAGGGAGACGAGGCAGTGACACTGTACTGTACTGCCATATGAGTTTACATTCAGGATATTGGAATCTCGGGAATGTGACTCTTTCTCCACCTGACTGCTTCTCCTCCTCCTGCCATTCCCATGGCCAATTTACCTGTCCCACCTTCCCTTGCCCTAGCTTGTCTTATTTCTATAAAGTCGGCTCTCGCTTATACCCGGACGGCACGGTCGGGTCTGTCTGGAAGACTTTTAAACATTTACAAGATGTGTATAAAATGTGTCTCTGTAATTTATCTTAAGGCGATCCTATTTCATTTCCCGTTGCTCCGTCAAAACCCTGACAGGGTTTTGACGGCCATGTAAATGGTACATAACATACTGCTACTGTAATTTCCCTACATTTTCATTTCCTCTATTTTTGCCCCGAACTGAATTTATCCCCAGAACAAATTGTGTATTTATTCGGCCATGTGAAATTTAAATAAGAGATTTTCTGGCCAGCACACAGAAAAATCTACAGAAAAAAATCTGCAGCTATTTATATTTGTTCTTAGATCCTTTCGAAAAAGTTCAGTAAGATTCAGTAGGAACAAAGTGCCTTGAAGGGAGGAGTTTAATTATTTTTGAGATATAGAAAGCCCAATTTTTGAAAATAAATTGAAACCTCCAGGCTTTGCACATTTTTACAAAGTCAACAATATTTTAACAAAGTACAGTATAGGACGTCTCTGTTCGGGTAGAAAGTAATGATGATTAAAAGTTCAGAAAAATATACAAGAGAGCTTCTTGGCTCTTCAGAAATTGTGGAGAAAATTAAGGGAGATTAAAGTAGTGGGAAGAGTGCCACTCGCAGAGTGGAGAATAGAATAGTAAGGAGTAAAAATATCGGAGGGAATCAATGCTTACACACACACACAGCCTAGGCGTCACAATATCCCTCCCATGGATAATCAATGGAGTGAAGATAGATTCAAGATTGAAAGATGAAAGTTCCCCCTCAAAGTCGTACGACTTTGTAAATTCCCTTGAATTCCAAAGAAAGTTTCTTTTTTTCTCCCTCCCTCTCTCTCTTGACAATGGAAATGAGAAAAAAGAGTTGGGGGGTGCAATGCAAGACATTATGACATGGCATTGCTCTCAAATGTGGCTTTCCTTCTTCTTCTCTCTCTCTCTCTGTCTGAATAGGTTTGTTTGCAAAGGACAATTCCACATTTTCCTATACATACTTAGTTACCTATAAAAGTTCAAAGACTCTCTCTCCCTCCCACTCTGGCTAGCTTTGTGAGGACTGTAATGACAAGGAGCTGTGTATTGGAATTTTGTACACATGCATGGACGGAAGTGAAGGAGTTGAAGGGGGTTCCCTTATTACTGACTGATGACTGAGGGGAGTGGAAGGGGAGAGAGTTGATAGCCACATTAGTATTTACTGTTAGTTACAACTACCCGTATTCAAAAAAATGTGGGTGTGTGTGTGTACGCGAAGAGAATGATGTGTACTGAGGTTGTGTGTTTTGTGGAGGACTTGGAAGAAAAAAATTCCAGCTGACTTGCCACTCGATTCTTTGTGTGTGTGTGTGTGTGTGTGTGTGTGGCAAGATTCTTTGTGTGTGTACACGAAATGAGACCCTCTCCTTTGAACGACATAGGGGGGACGAGAGGTGGAGAGAGACGTGAATGTAGATGAAATAATTGGACAATTTAGCAAAGTGGCTTTTTTTCATAATGATCCCATCATTCAGCTAGACTGGGTAAGTTAATGGAGTCTGGGAAAAATCGAAGGGGAATTGGTTCTGGGTGGATATTATTAATATTATACATTTTGCTTTCATTCACGTTCACCATACAATACTGTGCAAGAAGTACAGTAGAAGTAAGGTAGATAGGTTTGAGAGCTTTGCATTGTATTGGTGGGCTGAGTATATTTAGATTACTCGCTACAAGGGTATGACACGGAGTGTGTGTGTACACAGTCACTTCCAGTTCATTATGAATCGAGCGTAATTGAGACGTGGGATTTGTGAAGGGAGTTACCTACCCGCTATCAATTTTCATGGCCACTATGTCATTATCATTATACTCCTTTCTTTACTTTCTCCCCCTTTTCTTCTCCTCCCTTTTTATGGGGTTTGATTAATGTCGAGATATTTATAAACTCATCAGCATATCCTCCTCCGTCATTTCAATTCCAATGAGGACACAATGTAATTAATGGAAGGACGAGTTGTCAGAAAAATGGGGGAGTCTTTTCGTGTCTAACATGGACAATTGTGATAGCGATAATTCTTGAAAGTTCTCAAAAATATTCGCTGCTGTACATAGAGAAGAAAGTAGTTTCTCTTTTAGATGACCTCCGGACCAAAGAATTAACCATCGTTTCCTAATCTGGATTTAAAATATAACGGCGAAGCTGCTTCAATGCCCTGACAATCCATTTTAGAATGGTTTAATTCGTGGAGTTGAGATGGAATGTGTATTTTGTGGATGAAGGTGGGAGTTGAGATGATGATCGATATTTTAGTTACTTTCACTCTACAAGTCTCTACGAATTAGAATCTCTCTCTCTCTCTCTTGTGTACGTAAATGAAAGGGTAGGTTAGAAAGTTGGAGGGACGAAGGTTGCTAGGGATTTGGAAAATTCAGCTTAAATTTGACTGGATTTCTGGTTTTTGTTTGACTACATGGAAAAGCCTGAGGACTGTAGTCTTCGTCGTCTGCTTCTCTGTCTCCTTAACACAAGTTAATTGACTTTGGTTTCATTTCGTAGTCACTGGTCGTTCCCTTCTTGTCTCCTCCTCCTTTTGACGTGTCAAATGAATTCAAACCTTTGAAATCGTGATTTACATAGCTTTTGCACTCAAGACTTCCTTCTCTAGAAGGAGGAGAGAAAGATAGTCATGGTAACTCCTGTACCCGTACCCGGGTAGTAGTAACACCAATAGATTTATTACAGTACTTCTTCCTTTCCATTTTACTACCCATTTTTCAAATCAAAATTTAATTGCCTTCCTCTTTAACTGTATGCAACTTCCTTTGTAATAACTTTCTCTGTGGAAGGAGCAAGAGGTAGTCATAAATTCACAGATATGACCTGATTTGGACCGGTGAGCCACTTGGAATGCACCACTGCAACCAACTACCAATCATCCACGGCGTCAATTGGGAATTTAATTATGTTTTTTCTGGCTGACTTCAATTTTCTTCGTGAAATATTATTTTAAAATCCCATTTTCACCCATTCGCTAGTAAAAGTTTGAGTGGTTCTGTTTGGAAAGAGTCGCACAACTCAACTCCCAGCATGAAATTTTAATTTAGAGTCTACGTCAATACAGATGTACGGAGGGTGTCAGGACACGGGCAGATTTAGAGTGACAAGTGATTACAGAAGTCAGTCATGCACGCGATAGTACAAATGTGGCTACTCATCTTGTAGAGGGGAAAAATACAAAAAATTAAAATAGATTGTAAATTTATTACGAAATAAAGTAACCAGGGAATGACGTGTTTGTGTCTCTGTGTCCTTTCAAAATTGATGATTGTGTATCTTCTTCCCATTGCCACTCTGATAGTTTTTGCATTATTCAATGGTCGAACTGGACATGACTCTTGACGTTGGTTCACTTTCCTGTGGGTGCAAAATCTTGTGATTGTACCAAGTCAAGCTCAAAATTTGCCAAGTTTTGCAAACAGTTGGGTCTAATTTATGCGATATTTATAATGAATCTTTGGGAATATTATCTCGATTGACATAAATTTAATTTGTTGTCTTCCAAGGCTCTACATTTATTACGAACACTTTTCCTCTGTCTGAAGAGAAGTCGTTGATATAAAAAATGGGAATTTCTATGAAAAATGAGAGACAATTCTGCACCCACAAACCTTGAAAATAAATTAAATAGCCTAGTTTTGTTTTAGTTCCCTGAAAAAGTTGGGTTGTGGGTGCCTGGCTGCCTGGATATTGCAGTTCGTCAATTTACTCTTTTCATCGAGATTGACAAGGTTACAAAGTACACACAGTCATAAAATTTTATGACTGTGGCTCCTGCTGTGTGTAACTTTAGTGTTTTGTGTATTCAGCTGGTTGATATGAATTTGGCAAATCATATTTTTCTGACAGAACTCCTCTCTCTCTCTCACGCATCCTCAAACGCAATACAGTCAGGAACAGCCTGTATTCGTCAAGATGTACACTGTTCTGTACGTGTGTCTGGGAAAAGAGAGTCGGATTTGCACACTCTGCGAATCTCATTTCATAGATGATTCCTCACAGAAGTAGAAGCAGAAACAGAAGCAGACGCATTGACTATTGACCTGAAAATGAAATTGACATTGCCCACGTCGCCAAGTCTAAATTGAAATGGACGTCGTCTTATTAATTAAATTGAGGTCAATGACAATGGGGACGTAATGGACTTTCTCCGTTTCCTGTTCCGTCTTCCCCCGTTCAGAGTTTTGGAGAAAGTTATTTTCCTCCCTCCTTCCTAAGTTAAGTGGGACATGGAAAATGCATGCATTTGCATCATTTACATGAAGAAACGCTGGATTTCTCTCACTCACGACCGTTTGATTACATTGTCTCTCTGTGTGTGTATTAATAGGGCAGTTCAACGTTCTACACGAAAGTCGACGTTTTAATGACTCCAGGCTGAGGCTGTTGAGAGTGTGACACCGTGACGCGTTGATTGTGTCCAAGAAAAGGATGGAAGGGAGAGAGAGAGAGTCGTTTGAAAATGGAAATTTGCTGTTGGATAATTACGGCATGCGTGAACTCAATTGCTTTGTCACATGCAAAAAAATTTTTTTTACTACTACGGCTGCTGCTATGACCTAATAGGTCGTTTAATGTGGATCGGAAACGGCGCCTTCTCATGTATGTCGCCATGCCATGATGATAGGTAAAGAGAAAGATTGGAATGACAATCTGAAAAATGTTATTTTTCACTATCGCTTTCTCCTCTTTCTTCAGCCTCACTGCTGCTACTACTACTGCGAGTGTGTGACCCCCTAATTCTTCCCCTTATCAAGAAAGGGAAGCTGTCAGTCAGGAGAGAAAGCCTAACCTGGCAACATGGAGTCTAGCATACTTCTCTGTGTGAAAAGGAAGGAGAAAGAGGAGGCTAAGGAAATTTCAATCGATTGCTTGAGTTAAATGAGATGGAGTTGTAGGAAACATGAAGAGAGAGAGAGGAAAACAAAGTTTTTGTATATACAAGGATAATACACACACACACACACACAAAATATGTACATGTCAAATGTGTGTGTGTTGCGTAGGAGAGAAAAAGAATATTTTGAGTCGACTGTCTGTTCCGTCGTTCCTACTCTCTTCTCTTTTATATTTGGGAAAAGATGCGACGTTAGTTGTTTTTCCCCGGATTGCCATGGCAGAGATTGAATTTTAACGGGATTTCAGAATCCGCCCGGATTTCTGACACTGCACGATTTTCTCTAAGAGAAAGAAGGAGAGAGACTGAGTGAGATAAGAGAGAAGGCTGACTCGGGTCTTTGGTTCGTAGGGAGAGGGAGGGAGGGAGGGAAAAGTGTAGTCGTGTCAATAAAATGTGTAGTATTTTCTCTTCTCTTCCTTCAGTATTATTAGACACTCTCCACATCTATATCGAGGTATTTTTCGTAGTACAGAACTTCTTTCCAGACTACACACATCATATTTATAGAAGACACGACACTTTTCTCAGTTCTTTGGGGGTGCTGGGAAAATATTATGTAATGTGACGCGAGAGAGGGAGGAGGAGAGGAAGGAGGAAGAGGGAGGGTCGTGCTTCTTCTTAAACTTTCCAATATTCCTGGGATTCGGATGGACGTGATCATTATAGGAGTATTTGCATTCCGCCACTCTTGTACAAACTTTATATGAAGGCTGGAGGGAGTGGAGGGGGATGAGAGGGGATGCACCTAAAAATTGTTAGCCATCATCATGCTGCATCTGCTTCTGCTTCTGCTAGAGAGGAGGGAGGAAGGGGACATGCACATTTCTCAGTCTGTTGGTATGATGAACACGTCCCAATTCCAATCCTGATTGACTGTACATAAAGAGGAGACAGTATGACGAGGACGAGGATGGGGGGATGCGTTTCAGAGGAAAAGACCTCACACCATCCCAAGAGCAAGGGAAAAGACATGAAGAAAAATGTAATGGAGAATGAGTCAGACTGTGTGTGTCTGTGTATGTGTGTGTGTGAGAGAGAGGATTCAGAGCACATATTTAGAAAGTTCAGGTTGAATTGGACTGTGAAGCCATGTTCTGGCTGTTGTAATGAAAAGATAATTTAATCTTCTCTGATGCTCACATTATTATCAAATTGTAGTCTCTCTATTCCCATTCTCCACCACTTTCTCCAGGACTTTCTTCCTATAGTAGTACGAGTGTAGTTTGGGTCATGGATTCAAATAAAATGTATTTGGGTGGATGAGAGAGGGACACACAGGAGAATCTTTTAGTGTTGAGAGAATTCACTTATTTCTACATTTGACTTTATTTCATTTCTTATTTATCGTAAATTGAAAATCTGATTGTGTTTTCCCTCCCCTCATCTCCTTCAAGAGATTCTCCTTCAAGGCACTCAAGGTTCTGTTCTGGAGGAAGTAAAACAAGGAATTGTATCAATCCAATGGGAAAATCAAAGGGAAAAAAGGAGAGAGGTCTTCATTGCCTCCATAGTAATTTAGAAAGAAAGACATTTCCAGAGAGAGAGAAGCTTCACAGAGAGAAACATCCTGAATACAGGATTATTGCTTTCGTGTGTAGGAGATGGTGGGAAAGATTTGCCGGGAGCTGGCCTTATTTTTTTCCATGAAGACGTAAGAAGACGGAGAAGAATAAACTCTGTACAAAAATTCAGGACAAGTTTGTTTTTATTTTCCTATTTTCTCGAGACGCCTCCAGGCTTTCTCTCTCTCTCTTTTTTGGAGGTCATTGTTCCTCCCTTCAGTTCTTTTTGACGGCTTAAATACTAAATGTGAGACAGTGTTGAAAACCACGTTGGAAGTTTTTCTGTGGACGTAGGATGTGTGGGAGTAGAATTTGGGATTTTTATTCAAGAAATCCTTTTATTCCATTAAAAAGTGACTATTTTTTTAGGCTGGGCTAAAGAAGCTTTAGCAACTACAGGAAACTCTGGTTCATTCAGAATAAGGATGGGGAGGTCTTAAGGAAAAATTGGTGAGGATGAGGATGTGATATGAAAAAATGACAATTCTCAGACAGTCCAATTTCCAACTGTGAGGAGATCAGCAAAACTTTCTTCGTCTTCCTCGTCGAGAGAAGGAGAGGACGGGGAGGAGGAGGAAAAACTTTGGTGTATATTTTCTTTTCACAATTGGTCTTCTTTAGACGATGAAGATGAATATGAATTCTTATGGTTGTGTGGCTAAGGAAAAACTTTTTTTCTATATATTCTTTCTTTTTTTGGTTTATATCTCATTTCAGAACTTTCTTCCGCATCAGCACAAGCAGAAGTGAAAGGAGAGGGTAGAGAGGGGAAGAGAAAGGCCGATGAGAGAAAGTGACAAGACATGCAAACTCACACAAGAAAACTCTGTGGGAGGGACTGGAGATTCAAGACGACTTATCGGTCATCACAACCACCGAAAACAAATGCCTTCCTTCCCAAAGTTGAGACTTTCGGCTAAACCAACAAAGATTTGTTTGTATCAATCAAAATATTCAATATTTGAACTTTCTGTACTAAATTGTGTTAATTCTTTTTGTACGATAGTATCATTGTCTTCAAAATAAATCATTTTTTGACAATCCAATTGACTAGTAGAATTTTTTAGAAAGTGCAAATAAAATGTGATTCACAGAATTAAGATGGTCTGAAACTGAGAAACGAAAAGAAAGCAGGTAACATGTAGATCGTGACTTATTGGAGAAAGGAGAAAGTAGTCTTTTCAAAAATATCCAAGGAGTTGTTCAAGTATTTGAGTTGGCTCTCTATTCAATTTTAAAATATGATCATGTTGATTATGACAATCTTTCCATCCGCATCTTGTTCATTTTAGGCTAGGAAAGGACAAAAGGACACTTTAAACTCAAGTGCGTTCATGAGATGATGAGATGGGATGATTTGAGGAGAAAATTTTGAAAACTTTACAAAGTCATGTACACATCCACGCACACACGCAGCGCGACACAAAGTCTTTGGTAATGTGGACAGCATACAAAATGACTGCCAAAGGAAAATGTTTACTCTCTGCTCTTCTCCTTCCATGCTGTGCTATGTGTATATTTGTGTTAAAACTCTCAAGATAAGATTTAAGATTACACACACACACATAGAGAGAGGGGGAGAGATGAGTTTAATTAAATCCTGGATAAACTGTGAATTCTTTTGAAGTTGATCCTCCTCCTCCTCCCCCACCAAAACTTATACTTTTCTGGGACAAAATATAAGGAGGACAAAAGCGACTGCGTCAACAAATACAAAATACAAATTTATGGATTGAACAACTTTGCAATCTCATCAACTCTCTCTCACTCTCTCCTTCTCTCTCTCTCACACACACACACATTCTTCTCCATACCACTCACGCACCATATAATCCTCTATATAGATTTACTTAGCAAAACCATAAGCTTCACACACACACTCTCTCACTCACACTCCATATGATTTTGGCTGTACATAATTCATGAAAAGCCTCACACTCTCATCTCATTGTGTGTGTGTGTGGGTCGGTGAGTGTAGAAGACCAGCCCGCGAAATAGAATAATACAGAGAGACAAAGTCCCAAGTTTTAGATTGCGGATTTAAATTTGTGGTCGACGCTTATATGAGGGCTCTCAATCTCGGTTTGCTTACTTTACTCCCTCACCTCCTCGTCTCCCGAGATAAATGTGGTGGTCCTGTTTAGACACTCTTCCCGACATTGTCAGGAGGAAGGAAACCACTGTGCGTGTGTTTGTGTGACCTGGGCTGGATTGGCTTAAGCCCCTTGGAATGTCTCTCCACATTCCCTACTTGTGTTGTTTGTATCCTCCGGCTCATGATTAAAATTAAAAACTCTCCTTCTCCTCCTACTATCCTTCTCAATTATTAATTTTAAATTGACTCCTCGCACTCACAGGCAGCTTTCTCTTTTTTCAAATTCAGAACAGTGAGTCATGAAACGAGTCTTTTATTCACGAGAAAAATAGCACAAAGAATTGACGCCCACTGAAGAGGAGAAGGAGGAGGAGGAAATAAGTGCACCTGGAATTGTGGATCTGTAAAATTTGATAAGAGAAATCAATTTTTTCCAAATTTTTGCCTGACTTCCTCCTCCCACCCGGTCCTCACGTGTCGGTGAGGCATGCAAAGGTGGACTGACATTCCCATTCCTTCCTATTTTCCATCTACCCCTCTCTCACTCTCACTCTTTCTCCCCTGCTAGAACCCCATCGATTCCGATTGACTAAGTTATTAATTATTAGCAAGTCGTGAGGGGAGATTGACGAATGAGCCTTTAATAACTATGTAGATGAATTCAATTGAGGAGGGAGGAGGAGACAGAAGAGGAAAGCTTAAACACGCTTCGTTGGCTGTTCCTTCTTTCGTCTTGTCGTGCTTGACGAATCAGCCAGAAATCTTTTAACACTCCTACTCTATCTCTTCCTTGTATTTCTCCCTCTCTCTACTTATATTATACATGTATATATACAATGCGTAGCTGACAATTTCGTGGAGCAAGAGACTGGATATACTTTCTCTCTCGAAAAAAAAAATTTCCCTTGTACATGAGGACGGGGATCAATTCCACGGTTGAAGATAAAGTAAAATTATTATATGTATATATGATACATTCTTCCTGTGTATAACCAAAGCCTTTAAGGCTACTTTCCCCCCTCCTACTCTCCACACACACCACACATTTATACAGATATGGAGAGGGAGAAGAGTCTGGAGAAAAAGAAATGTGAACAAATCACCTCGATTTCTGTGGACCGTGTAATAGAAGGAAACTCTTGGACTCCATTTACTTGAAGCACTTTCACTCTCTGTCTCTCTCTTTCTCTCTCCGCTCAACTGGGAGTGGAGAGATAGTGTGTACATATTTGTCTTGCCCCTGTACAACTCCCCAATTTTGATCACAGTACAAGTGAAGCCACTCTTTCCTTCTTTCTCTTGCTTTGTGGGATAATAGGAAAGAGAGAGAGAGAGAGAAGGAACTGGAGGAAAAAATGGGAATGGCGGGTGTTGAGCTGATCCCTAATCGGGAGTTAGGTAAAAAGTGTCTGGCGGATCATTCGGTCATATGATTGATGGGAGGACGGTGAGTTGTGGAATTAAAAGCCTCCACTGGTCCTTTTCCCAGGAGGATTTCCACACATTACCCTCACACACACACACCCTCACTCACTTGCCCTCTCTCTCTTTCTTCCGTCTTGCGTGAGAAGACTGAGTGTTCCGAGCTGAGGAACCAAGACATTTCGCACAGAATTACCTTGTGGCATGCTCTCAGCCTCCACTCTAAAATGTGGGGACAGGAAATCCAAAAATGTTGGGCCAAAGGTAGGAGTGTTCCTTCGTAATTATAGGGCTGTGAGGACAGATTCGTTCTGGAGATAAAGTCTCGAGTTTTCCAGAATAAATGCTCTCCATAATGTATTACACACACTCTCTACCCCCTTCCTCTTTTCTGTGCGTTGCTTTTCTGTGAGAGAGGAATTCTGATTTTACAATACCACCCTCCACCACACAGGACTTGACAGTATGCACAATTAATTAAGGAAAATTATTGGAATTAGTGGGAGAGAATTGGAATGGGAAATTGTGAATGATTATCATTACTATCATCCATACATAATAATGCGAATGTGTGTTTGTATTTTGTATGGAGGAGGGGGAAGGAGAAAGTGGAAAAAGACTACAAAATTCCCGTCTTAGATTGAACAACAGCCGAATTTGCCCATTAAGAGGGTGGAAGGGGGTTGCAAGTAATTTAAGTGAGTGCCATAATATTAATCTATAAGGATTTATTACGGCATTTTATAGTGGGGAGGGAAAAGGGAGGGGATCATGAGGGGTCGGAGAATCATTCACAAAGCCTAAACTAATGGCCATGTACTAAGCCTTGTGTCTTAAGGTTCCTTGGGCCACACACATACAAATGCTTTGTCTTCCCTCCTGTTCCCCTGTTCCTCGCTAAGCCCTTAAATTTCCACATACTGGGAAGTCACATGGTCTCCCCCTCCTCTCTCTCTCTCTCTCTTGTCGTCTACATTATCATGGGAGGAAGAAGCAAGGGGAAAGGACAACCCAATGTCTCCCGAATGTATGACTGCATGGAAATGGGGATGCAATGGGGCAAAGAATCTGGAATTTGACTGAGGGAATGAGAATGACATGAAAATAACGTCATGAGGCCTTAACCTCCAGCTCTCGTGGAATGAGTCACCTTTTTATCGTTAGCACACACACAAACTTTATTACAGAAAAGCCGCTCAGCAAAAAGTCAAAAGGAAAGCTAAGTAGAGTCAAGTGTCTATTTCACGCTTCGGCTACTCCCACACACACGCTCACAGCCCCCACACACACTTTCCTTCATGCAAACCTTCTCTCTTCCTCTGTTGTTCGTGGTAATATAAAGTCTTTTTTGAATATATTTAGGAGAAAAAGCTTTTTATTCTCTACTCCAAACATTTTCCATTCTCTGTGTGTGTGTACCGTAAGAACCTCTGTTGAAGCCGGCCTTGCGTTCTGCACATATTTCCAGAATTTTCTTACAAACTGTGGCTTGGAAAATTTCACACCTAAGTTTGCGGTGAGACTTCCATTGTTTACGGTAGACTAAGAGGAAGGAAAAGAGGATTTGGCAACCTGGAAAGGTAATTCAAAAATTGCAAAGCTTATTTTGTTGGGTGTGGCAAGGATTTTGCCCTAGGATTTTTTGTGGTGGCAACGGAAAGGCAAATGTCCGATTATGAAGGTAACAAACAAGATGCCTAGCAAAAAGTCAAGGGATCCATCCCAGGAAAGGCGAGAGAGAAAGCTGAGAATCTGTTTAGATGGTAAAAAATAGGATGGGATAAAAGAAGGAGGAAGCAGATTGAGAGATCCCACATACTTTTCCATTTACCTTCGGAACACTGAACTCGTCATCCTTTCCCCCTTCTCTATCTGTCTCTCATCTTGACACGGGACTTTCTTTCTGGGAAAAGTTTCAACCTGAATATTCCTCTCCTTCTTTTTTCTCCCCTGGACTTTTCCACAGGAATGAAATGAAATGCCATGGAAGGAAATGAGAATTTTTGACTGGAATTTTGTCGGAGGTCTCACGAGGGTAAAAAACTTTTCCCAATGAATCCCATCAGTACAGACAGTAGATGCTCTAATGTATCTAATGAATTTCAATTGGTTTCTCCATCCCCTCAACTTTTTTGAGACTACTCAGCAAAGGAACCAAATAGAAGGACTTGGGGAATGACTCGAACTTAGTAGAGGGGAACTGTTGGCTGCTAATAACGGAAATTCTTTCTCCCAAGAAAAAAAATTTTTAAACACAAGAGGGGCTTCAAAATGAGGAGGAAAAATGCAAATGCACCAGAAATTATTTTGTTTGTAAAAATCCCACCCTTTCTCCCCTCATCTAATTGTCTAGAATCTAATAATGGCCATTAATTTCTCTCCTTGACATAATCACTGAAGCATACACCCCTTTAGTTCACAGCTCTTCATACAATAAGTACGGCACATGGATCTAAATGGTGTTTTTCACCCTGGTCTTTCCCCGCGTGTCTGACTAAAATATCCCATTTAAATTTATGCGGGTAGTACACTCCATTCTGTTTCCCCTTTTTTCCCTTCTGCTCCCATCGGCTATTGCTTGAAAGAGTCGAGAATTTTGGCGTTATCAGTTTTTTTTCTGGAAAAAAGATACTTTTTTCCCTCCGTGTCTCAAAAGAGAATTTACAGACTCACAACACCACCCATACACACACGCATACACACAGAGAGAGAGAGATGAGCTCTTGAAAATGTTTTGAATTTTCCACAGTTGAGAATTCGTTCATCCATGAAAACCCTGGCAGAGCCTCAGTGCCTCTGTGTGAAATGAGAGACACACAATATTCTTCTCCCCTTTTAAATGCTCCTGCATTTTCATGAAGGCGAGTTCCCATATGCAATTCTCCCTGCTGCAGCCACTCTCTCTCGCTCTCAAGAAGTAGGGAAACTGAGCGAGTAATACGATTGTAATCCTTGTGTAGAACAGTTGTTTTCCTCCACTCAAATTCCTAGTACATTCTGTACAGCTGTAAAGTTTCTCCTGGAAGACTGAAGGAGGAGGAAGGGGGGAGGAGAGGACAAGATTAAAATATTCTCTCGTCTTTCTCAATCATAATCATTGTACTGGAGAGGTGAAGAAACGACGGGCTAATGCCACATCTCAATCTAATGGATTTGGGATGCACAAACTCGCATTCCCAAACTAAATGAATCAAATTCATTGTCAGCCACTTGATAAAGGCACACAAATATTGGGATTTGTAGGAAAAAGAAAATCATGGTACAAGGATACCGTAAGTGGGGGTGACAGGAGTTTGGTGAAAGAAAAAAAGAAAAAATTCATCAGAAAATAATTTACAAATCAAAAATTCCTTGCCTTGACAATCGAGGATTAACTAAGAACATCTCCTTTGATCCGAAACTAAGTTCCCGAATTAAATTCCTACGGATTCCGTTGAAGACTCTACGGTAAGGAAGAGAAGAAAGATGGAAGCGGGGAAAAAATTGGGAATAATAAAGACAAGATTTTTTAACTCAAATTTTCTCTGATGCATCTTCATCTCTTGAGATGATAAAAAATAGTTGGATGGTTGGAAGATGATGAAACAAGTTTGTGTCAAGACTGACAACAACAAGGAGAGACAACTTTATTTTATCCTACGTCCCTCCACCCTCCAAAGAACCTTCCTTTCTTGTGTCTGTGCTTTCTCTCTGGATGAGCTTGAGGCTGAGAAGCACTTTTTGGGGGGAAGCTCTCATGTCAATATGTACTCAGATGAGGGGAAGAGTTGTATGTACTTAGCTTGATGGAAAAAATCTTGTGCATACATTTCCCTACTTTTCTCCACTCTCCACACTTTTCTCAAGGTGGGGGAAGCGTTAAAGTAAAACAAAAGTATGTATAAAACTTGAGATGCAGTGTGGGTGGGTGCGTGTGCGTGTGTGGAGCTTCTCTTTTGTCTTTCGGGAAGAAAAGGGAGGGAAAAGGTTTCACATTGGAATGCACTTAAGTTTCATCTCTCCCTACTCTTACACTTCTATTCTTTTTGCAACCTTCTCCAACTCCCCCACTCTCTTCAATTTCCCTCCAATATTTAGCCAGACAAAAAGGAAGAGATGCAGGGAAGTTGGGAGTGTAGAAAAAATTATTAAAGAGAGAGAAAGAGAAAGGGCGAAAATTCTTTTTAACTTTCATCGTCTAATTCCTCGTACGCTTAACTAGTTCGGGGAAAGTTCTTCATATACACGACTTTCCCTAGCCAATTTCCCTATGAACTACTGCTCTAATTCAATAAGCTTCGAAAAACTATATTATCATGTCCAGAAGTTAAACAGGAGTTAAATGTACATTTAACAAATTAACAAAAAGGGATTGGACTAGAAATGACGAAACATAATAAAATTTGCCTATGCTCAAGTCTCCCAAATTTCTAGCTTTCTTTTGTTGAGCAAAAATGAGACAGTAGGGCTGAGCAGTGCATTTCTCTACATTTTATTTGAATTTCTCGATTTATCTCTCTCTCGCTGTGTGTGTAGACATCCTTCACTCTGGCGAATTCTAGTGCAGTAGATTTGGAATGATGGTGAAGAGAGAGAGAGAGAGGGAGGGGTGTGAGAATGCGGATGTGGAGAGAGAGAAAGAAGTTGATGGATACTTTGGAAGTTATATCGCTAGTACATCAGTCTAGTTAGTTTATTTATGTGGACTCGGAGTTGAGGACATGAAATAGAGAGTCAGGAGCAGCATTCATGTGTGTGTGTGTGTTGGGGAGAGAGAGTGAGAGGGTAAAGAAAAGTGTATTGGTATTAGAGAGGGAGAGAGTGGGAATTTCTATGGGCTATTTCTATTGTGCTGGAGGATGAAGGGAGGATGAGAGATGGATGGTTTGGGAGGGAAAATAAAAAGGAGTGTTCTCCCTCTCTTTCCTCGGATGACTATGGAGACGCCAAGAGAACAAGAAGGAGTGGGGGGCATGGGTGCAGTGCAATGAAAATGCATCCCTATAAAAGGAGAGGGGAGATATATATGGGAGAGGGAGAACATAAAATGGTTATGTATTGACTGTGTGCTGGGGACGGGGCTTATGCGTGAGGGGGATGAGAGATGCAATATGATTTCGATCCGAGGGAAAGTTATAGAGAAAGGGAGGGAGGGAGGGAGAGTGGGGCTGAGGGTACAATTGGGGTTTAAAGAGTGTGCTGTTTCATCCATCTCCCTCCCTTCCGTTCTCTTTCCCAGTCCTCACTCTTCGGTTTTCGCTTTTCACTCACGCCATCCATCCCAACTGTGTGTGTCTCTCCGTTCCGTGTGTGTCTGTTTGGGTGAGTGTGTGTAACGAGGAAAGCCCAGCAGCACAGGTTACACAAACTCCTCTGTTGTCACACAGTTAATGCTAGCGTGTCCTCCAGCTTGAATATTAGAGAAGAAGTACAATACATACAAAAGTGGGAGAACACAACGAAGCTCTCTCTTTTCTCTACTTTCTTTTCCCTATCGTTTTTTCCAAAATGGAAATACGACGGATGGAAAAAGGACTTTCCACACATTTATATACACAGTATGTACATTTGTGTGTGAGTGTGTGTGGTACAAAGGATGGAGATGATGATGATGGTAGTGGCCAAAAATTTGGGAAGAAGGAAACGAGGGAAGTATAGAGAGGAGGAGAGACAAGTGTATTACACAGGGAAATGTGGAGAGGGAGAGAGTTCCATTCATTTCATTATCGCTATCCTCCTCACTACTTGGCTCTTCCATTTCTATTGTCAGTCCCACTCTCTCTCTCTCTCTGTGTTGTACTGATGCGTACACTACTCCCTATTGTACCTGTCCACATTCTGTATTGCTCAAGGCAGCTGCTGCTCTTGGAACACGTAAACTTTGTGCATACCGTAAAATCCGTTAATGGTGTCCAGTCTTGTCATCCAAAAAATGTTGGAATAACTTCTCATCACAAAGAATACACTTGCAGTTATTCTCAGAATTTGCTGGATCATTTGGTAAGTACGGTAGGTCTACATATAGATACAGATACACAGGACAATTTATAAGTCAGGAGCAGCCACCAAGTCTACGCATAACATAAATTTTGTCTATCCTGACTTTCACCTTTACATTTATTAGACGGCAGTGAACCATGTTGACATGAACCTCCTGTCTCTGTCTTTCTCTCTTTGTGTGTGTGTGTGTACTGTGTAGTGTGTATCCATGTATGTGCGGTTGATCCTTGACTTTTTATTGTTTCACGTATACTTTTTCCCCATTTCCCTTTCTCTCTTTTGCGTATGTACTGGGGATTTAGGCTCTCATTAACACACACACTCGAACACACACCCGAACCAAAGGGGAAGAATCATTTAGAGAATGTCTGAATTTTCCCTGTGCGGTTTTTATTTATGTATTAATAATCATAAGAAGAAAATTACACGCCACCACCAAAGCATTTACACACACCCATGTACCCCATTGTACAACATACACAAGCATACATGGGGAGTCGTTTTGTTTAGTGGAACATTGCACTGCAGTCATTGTGGGTTTTTTGACTCAAGCCGCATGTTTCTCTCTTTTTAAATGTAAATCGTTCCCATAGCCCCCCAACACACACACACACAGTGGAGTGTGTGGCTCTCTGGAATTCCAGTGGTGGTGCTATGCTCTGTCCTTAGGTTTATACGATGAAAGACTCCGGCCCAAACTCCACACACAAAACAAGAGGAAGCTTGAAGGGGGAAATATTTGTGGACTTTCATACATACACAAAATTATATGTACTTTTATAGCTTTCCCCTCTTATCCCTATTTCGAGAGTATGTTGTGGGACACACACATACACAGTGGAGAGAGAGGGGGAGAGAAGTTTGAAGGTTTCACAGCCCCGCAACGTTCAACGAACGAGGGAAGGCGAATGAGTTGGACGACAAGCTGGCTCAAATCAATATGAAATTTCCGTGTCTAAATGCCCGGCAATGCAATGCCTGCTTCCTTTTCCCTCTCTCTCTCTTTCCCTGAGTCTGGCCTCTCCCGATGCAGACTACATATGAAATAGCTAACAAGTACGAGGCTTCACTGCCAACAAGCTCTATGATGTATGGACGGCTGGATCAACAACATGGAATTGTGAACTCTCTCTCTCTCTTCGTCCCAGCCTCTCTTTCTCTTACACACACACAATCACCTTATCCCATACACAAGCTGCTCATGTTCCTGGTATTATTGAAGTCTTTCATTTTGTGAGCCTTTGTAAATCAGAAAATTACTCAAGCCCAAAAGTGTATTGACTTTTCCCTCCTCCGATTATTTATTATACATTCAGAGACAGCCGTGTTGTGTGTGTGTGTGTGGAATGTGCATTTTCTTTCATCGTCGAGAAGATTAGAGTAATCACAAGAATAGCATAGCAGAGAGAAAGAACAAATTGAAGGGGGAGGAAGACTGTTGAAAGTTTTAAGAAAATTTTTGTCTCTCGCTCCCTTTTCCTCTCATTTCCTCCTTTCGAGTCAGGGATTGGAAAGGAGGAGAAAAGGGGGAGATTTTGTAGTGTTTGGAGTTTACAAAGAGAAGAGAGGATGACTGTGGCTGGCTTGTACACTTGTAATAACTCTTGTATGCTTGACTTGACGACTGTCTCTCTTTTCAACGCAAGATAAAGATAAATACGAAAGTCTCGAGTACTACAACATTACATGGGAGGGAAATCCACCCCCCATTTATATTTCATTGCTGCTTGGATGATCTCCCAGCTTTTCCCACTTTCTCCACTCAATCCCATCCTCCACACACACACACACTCCTGAGCTCACATTTTTGGGGGAATTGTGACTTCCAGACGATGAGAACAGTGAAAGTTGGGAGGTCAGGGGAAAGCCAACATCTCCGTGCGAATATATGGAGTACAAGTTTATTTCATTTTCGCAGGGAATTTGTGGTAAGACATTTTTGTTCATAATTTTCATGGGTGTCGTCTCTCTCTCTCTCTCTCTCTTTCTATGTGTATTTTTTATGAATTGTGAATTTCATTGGATCCGCACAATGCTCCACATTGTAGAAGGACAGGAGCGATAGTAGTATTTATGATTAACCCAGACTCACGGAGGAGGATCCAAAGGGATCACGCATACACAGACACAATTTCATTTCCTCCGTCTGCTCTCCGTCATTCTCAGTGAAAGTCTTCCATTAGCACCAAATCATCGGGTATAAATTCAATCGCCATTGCTATTTCATGTCAGGATGGCGTGGTCCTCTTCTATTCTATGAGGAGACCCTCCCTCAGCCCTCCATAATTCTCCCGTAGACACGAGAGACACAGGGGGAGGGCGCAACTCTTAATAAATTCCTGTGGACTCGTCCTTTGGGGAAAATCTGAGGAGAGTCTTATAAATTATACATTGAATTCCACTGTCCCCGGAATCTCATCCCATCCTCCTCCCGAAATACATGGAAAACGAAAGAATAGGACAGTAAGGAAGTTTACCCCCTCGTCTTATTGTGTTGCCCTCGACTTAATTATATTACACACTTTAATGTGGAGACATTTAAACCATGAAATTGCCTTAAATCAAATTAAGATGAGGGGACAAGATTGACTGTTCTGTGGTCAACCCTCCCCAAAAAAGTCATTGGCTTACAGTCTCCATAAAAATTTGTTGCTTAATTCCCAACAAGAAAATAAAAAGAATCCCTTTCTCATTCCATCCAGCGTCTACACGTCGAAAGGGAGAATTCCAGATCAACTGCATCATGCATAAGAGAAAGTCGTAAAAGGAACAACAATAGAAGCTCATAAATTTTGAATTTTTTTCTACAATATTTTCTGAATACAGTCAACTCATTTTTGGTTTTTATTAGATCGAGTAGACTAGAGATTTTGTAATTTTTTTACAAGAAAATTTTTAATGATCCTACCCGCTGGTGTTATTCTTCCCCCATTCTCTCAAGAAACTGTAACATGTCAAATAAAACTGAGTCTGAGCAGGCCATTTCAACAAAAATGTGACTGTATTTAATTTGAGTCATACGATACACACACACACGCAGAGTGTACAGTTGAGTTTGTAATTTTTGCAGTGAGATCCTATCAAAAGTCACACACACTCCAAAAGTCTCTGTTTATTCAACGTGAATGGAGAAAGAGAGAGAAAGCGTCGATATTTCTTTTCCGTCCGTGGAGAGGAACTTCATTTTATTCATGGACTTGAATGGTGAGAATGGCATTGCTTTTGATGAGTTTTCCCTCCCGAGACACGTATTTCATAAAAGTGTTGAATTTTATTCTTTCAGCTCGTACAAGTTGAACAAGTTAAAATGAAATATGCACTCTCCTCCTCCTCCACTTCTTCCTATATACACCATTGCAAGAAAAGGGAAAGTGGAATAATAAAAAAAACCAACTGCTTCCACACACTTTTCCTGTGTCATTGCCTACAAGGCCCAAAAATTCCCTCTCTTTCTCTTCTACCACCCCCGAGTTCCGGTTGAGTCTTTTTTTCCTCTTTCCAAAAAGGAGCATGGATGTGTTCACACTCATAGATATACAGGTATGTATTTGGTGAGAGAGCTTCTGTATAATTCAACTTAAGTATTACAGTGTCTCGTACTCCTGCCTCCTCTCTCCACATTTCTCTCTTTTATACTATTTACCAACTTTCCCCTCTTTCACTCTAGTATATATAAATGTACAGTTTTCTCCAAAAAAAACAACATGCCAGTTTTCCCTATTAGTCCTATCAGCAAAAGTGATGTTGAGAGTGAGAGTGGAAAGTGAAAATTGTACTTTCTCTCTCTATACTGTGTGTGTGTGTTTTCCTCGTCCCTCCAACTTGAAAATGAGAGTTGAAAGGAGGAATACTCCATTGGAAAACGGAGTATCCATACCAGAGCGTAGTCTTGGTATCCTCCGGATATCGACTCTTTCTCCTCGCTCCTCCTCCATCCCCATGGCCGATGGCAATGAAATTGAATTTCAACTTCTTCAATCCGACTTTGTCTCCTTTTTTCCCTCCTACTTTTTGAGAAAAAATCTTAACGAAATTTTCTTTTGTCTTGTTCCTGTCGTTCGCAAATGAACCATGAAATGTCTACGCACTATGTGTACAACCCAGTGAGTGCGTGTGTGTACTTTGTGGAAGAAAGAAAAAGATTTTAAAATAATTTAAAACATTTCCATTTGAAGATTTTGTGTGGGAATAAGAAAATTTTCTCTTTCTCTCTCCATAATCTCCATATGGTTTTGTTGTGATGTCGAGGATGTCGGTTAGGGACTGACAGAATATCAAATGGATATTTTGTTCATGTAAGAAGAAGGAGGAGGAGGAATAAAAATGCAATAAAATTCAGCAACTCTCCCTATTTACGTGGGGCTTAGCTGCTAGGCTGGAGGAGTGTGTAAGCAAGTGGGATTAGATATTCTTCCCCTCCGTTCTCTCCCTCTTTTTTCGGCTTTCCTCAATGACCCACAAGCTCACCGCCACCCAAATAACTATAACTACTCTCCCTACACACACATTTCTGTACAAGTGGAGAGAGAGTGTGTGTGTGTGGAACGGCTGGTTCCCTTTGCTTTTTGCATCATCAAGTGGATGAGGTTTTTAGACTGTTGCGAGAGGGAAGGGAGTAAGTGCCTACATGAACCCATCCCCTTCATCCTCGTCTCGAATATGTAGTCTTGCACTAGGATTGAACGAGGAATTTAAACGGCTACAAGTTACAAACACATGGTGTGCAGTACACACAGGGTGCACTGTCGGTGATGGTGGTTCGGATGGTACATAATATCAAACAAATTACCACATCCTCTTCATGGTTTAGAGGAGATGAGGCCCTAACACGGGCCAACATAGCATCAAGACGCTACACTCGAGTCAGATGGAACCAACTAAAAGTTTCCATCCTTTGTTCCTCTCTCTCTCTCTATTTAGCTCTATCAACCAAAACAATGTACCGTAAACCCTGAGAAAATACTTACAGAGCTGAGAGAAAGCTAGACTTTCACCACTGGATTTTATTTTACCCAATTTGGCCATGTTAATAAAGTGAAGGGTGTCGTAAACGTTGGTGTCCGGGCTTTACAGGCATGTTTTACTGGAGACTCTTTATTTCCAATGGATTTCTGTTCAAGACGGTCCAATGTACGAGTGGATTGGATTTCACGAAGTTTCTTCTTTTTTTTGTAAATATAAACATGAGATAAACATCTCAAAGAAAAAAGATTTCACTCCCTGTGTTTTCTCATTCCGTTTTACTATTTACACCCTTCCCGCCATTAATTTTTAAAGTTGATTCTGAGAGGGCATTTGCACTCCTTGAGTTTGCGTTTAAAAATTAAACTGGGCTATCCAGGAGTTTAAAAGAGAAAGTTAAGGTTGTGTGTGTTTGTACTGAGCACAACATTATCTTTTCTATCAATCCAGTCAACAATCAACCACGTGACGAGTTTTTATAGGAAAGGAGGAAGAGAGGGGATTAGGGAGGAAATAAATTAGGTTTGAGTGTGAGATTACTTAGCTACAGGAGACTGAATGAACACACACACACACACGCATTCCACTATTTATTTAGAGATGAAAAAGCGTTCGGAGGAGGCACTTCATTTCCCACTTTGTGATCATGACAACCATCATGATGGCACTCAGACTCTTTTCCCCACATACACGCACACATAGTAATAGTACAACACACACACACGCTCTTCACAGGGAAAAGAGGAGTCGGGATGAGGCAGCATGCCAATACGCCAGCCTTTATTAGCCCTCACATCCTGAGTCCTCCAAGACTCCTGAGTCTTGGCCAAGGAAGAAATTTATTTTTTTCCTCCTTTCCCTCCTCCTCCACCAATTTCTTTTAGCTCATCCAAGTCGTTTGGACTGCATCATTTCCCTCCTCCACCCAATCTAAAGGCCACTACCTTCAATAGCCTCTCTTCTCCCTTTTCTCTCCTATCCATTAACCATTTCCCATGTCATTCCCAATTTTTTTCTCTGTCCTCTGACAAGTTTCTCTTGCCCCCCGAAATGTGTCTGTTGGATCAACCTCACACACAAGCTGTCCCTCCAAATTGAACGAGTCATCAAGCCAAAGTACGAAATGAACTCCACCATACCTACTTTTTTAATTCACCAAACTGTGAATTTTTGAAAAAATTTAACACATCCACTTTTTTATGAGAGGGATCACATGACACGACAAATAAATTTCATCACTAATTGAATCCAGTTTTATTAATCTACCATTAATGGGGAAGTGAGGAATGCAAATTTAATGGGCACTTGGCTAATTGGCACATTAGAGAGAGAGACCATTTTTTTCAGTGGAGAATTTTGAACATGCAAAATTTCCCTTTTATGAGCTGAACGAGAAGAGAGGTAATAAAATTTCCCTCTAGTAGTAAACATGTAGCATACATTGGTTTCCACAGTATTATATTATAGTTTGCGTGAAGAAAGTTGGACCGAGAGTTTTGGCCACTGTGTAAATATTGCACAAACACACACACACATTGTAATGTGGGTTACATGAGAAGCAGAAGGAAATACAGAACACAGCATGATACACAGGACAAAATAAGAGAGGAAAGTTTTGAACTCTCTCCCTCCCTCACACATAATTAACAGTGACGACTAATTATGGGGGGAGACTGTGGAGAAAGCCTTGTATGTCCATTTTAGTCTGATAAGTTAAATGGATTTTCCTTGTTGTCAGTGGATTTGAATACACAGAGAAGAGAAGTGAAAGGGAAATGGGATGAGGGGGAGTGTGTCATGAATTTTATTAGGAATGCATCACATATTCACTAAATCCACACACACGCACCGTGAAATTCGAGACCACACACACTCACGCAGTACACACACGACCGGAAAGAGAAACATGAATTTTACAGTACAACATTGTCACCAATTTCCCTTTGTTCAATCCACTCGGACTCTCCAGAGAGAGAGGGAAAATTTCGGATGGATGGCAATGACAATGAAACTGGATACGCCTCTTCTACAGGCAAAGAGATACACAGGGAAATTCTGCCAATTTGAATCCGAGTGAAAGAGCTCTGCGTGTGTCAGTTGGATGTTTTCAGGGGAAGGAGAAATGAGTGCATGGATGAAACTATGAAATTCTATATAAATGTCCCTCATTCTCTGCCTCTCTCTCTCTCTGGAGATGCCAAACTTTGTCTGGCTCCGAGTTTCCTACAATAGCCATACGACTACTCATGCAGCGTCACTCAAAAACTGCAGAGAAATTGCAGTTATGCAGACCCGAGTCGTCTTTTCTTCTACCCCCCACATTGAGCCTACTACACCGCACTACTACAAAGATTTTAAATATCCTCAATAAAAATTGCTCGCACCTCTATTATTACGTTGCACTCTGAGTGGGGGAGTACAAAGAACCCATCATCTTCCTACTTGGAAATATATGGGAAGTTTTGCAGTGTGATATAACTTTTACATGAGCGAAATATTTTACTAGCCACTCTCACTCTCCCTCCACACACACAGACACACTCCAACACAGACAATGGAGGGGATGAAAGATATAAAGGCCAGACAGAAACCCTGGCCTGACTTTAAGTACATTTTCGAATCCACTGTCTCTTTTAATTTAGTGAAAGGGAAAAGTTGGAAGGGGGAGGATTGTGGCCAGTGGGAGAGAGAGGCGTCAATTAAACTTCAGATCGTTTTTATTTACCCGCATAACCAGCTCGTATTAAACTCAGCTCATTCAGGGCATTCTCTTTCTCTAATTAATATTGACGTGGTATTTTTCCCTCCATACACATACACACACTCATGTATAAGTTATACAAACCATGTACAGTAGGTACGTGCATATTCCTTCCAAATTGCAACGAAAAGTCTGCTCTTTCGCCTTCCTGTGGTCTTGTCCAATTGTGAGTTTGATTGCGGCAAGGTACGCCATTATTTTACTCTAATATTATTATTTTGCTTCACTGGTAAAGGTACTGGTAATGATGAGCATTTCAGGGGGAATTGTGCGGATTTTCATTATTTTAATCATTAGTGACGATGTGGTGAGCAGATGATGGTGAATTGGCTCGGATTTAATGAGATTTATTGGGAAAAATGCAAATTAAAAAATGCAAATTAATAATCCATAATATTATATAAGAATCGGAAGAAACAGAAACTTCCAAAGTAAATGATTTAAGAGTCGATTTTATTCTTCTTTGCAGTGGGCTCTTCATCTTCATCCTCTTCTTCATCCTCCTCCACCCAATCAATGTCATCCTCCTTCAACTCCCATTCCTTCAATCCTGGATATAAAAACTTGTAGCCATTTAGTGCTTGATTTTTCTTAAATTCAGATGCCCTGGCAAAATTGAGTGTGACAAGTCCCATGAAAGTAGACAAATTTTTATGATTTTGAATGATCCCTTTCCTTGGTTTAACACACTATCACAACAAAAAACAAGAGATTAGAAAACTACCATGATGATGAATGGGACAGACTAATAATAATAATTGAGTGACTTACATATTCAGCACGGATGTTACACCCCATTGTTGAATTGTCACAGCAGTCAAGGATGAACTGATAGAAAGATTCAGTTTGAGCCACTTCCGTCTTAATATCATTATACTCTTTGCCCTTCTCTCCATATTGAAATGATTTGATGACAGAGAAGTGCATGTTATGCAGCCCACAATCATAGCATGCGAAATGAGCAGCAACTGAAAATTAATAATAATATGAATGAGATGAGAAAAAGATTGACATGTGAAAGGAAAATTCTGTTTTTATATAAACTAACCGAGAGAATATTTAAAATATCTTTTTCCAGTCTTAACATTATATCCTATGAGAAGTTCCCGAAATTCGGATTGAGTGAGTCTTCTCCAAATCCCCTCTTCAGTCTCAATCTTTTTCTCCTTCTTAACTCGGTCCTTAATCAAATCCTGAATATCTCCGATGTAATGTGTAAGTCGTTTCTTCAATTTTCCCAACTGTTTCCCAACATATCTACAAAAAACAACATTAAACACGCATATATAGTATACTACAATACATATCACATGATAATTATGACTAAAATGAAATGTACCTCATCAAGACATGCTCCTTGAATCTTATTAGATAGACAACTCACCTGTAAAAAAAATTAAAATGATCAAAAAGATGAGAGAGAGATTTTGACCTTTGATGACCTGTGGAGGTCATAGAAAGTGACAGGAGACATCAATTCATTCATAGTTATGTTCATCATAAAATTTAGATGTGATTTGACACTGGATTTGTCAAAATCGGTCAAGAAATCCGGATGTGGTCTTT
>WJFB01000231.1:2051-81844 GCA_009870185.1 Pygmarrhopalites habei | reverse complement strand
TTGTATTATGTTCCCTTTAAGAATCAGACAAAAGAAAAGAAAGGTCATTTCGTTGTGACATCACAACAAAGCCCTTTCATGTGGCTCCGAGAACAAATAAAAGCATCAGGAAAAAGTTTCGATGGTAATGGAAGATGCACACACATATCGGAAGATATGATCAATGTAATTCACATTATTATATTAATGTTACTATTTCATGTTGTGGTACTTATTTATGAAGGAATTCTGATCCTAGGGAGAAGAGGATGATTACGAAAACATTATTGTGGTGGCCGCTGCTGACAGTTTGGATACGTGTGAAGATCTGAAATTTTGTGCAAATTCAATTGCTTGCGTGTCCAATACTACAGAGAAAGGCCCAAGTGGTAATTTCTTAATATTTTGTAATTTGCAAAAAGCGCTATAGGTTTTTACAAAGCCAGGTTATGTATTATGACTACCATACTTTTGTATTGTAGGACATTCTGTGGGATCCTGTTGCCCGGACCAAGTTTTGTAAACAGGTTTCAAAGGAACCCCACAGGTTCCTTTGAAAAAAAAAATAATGATAATTTTTTCCCCCACTAATTAAAATTTTTTGTTTTCAAGATAGCTTTTATATGCAAGATAATCATTATCATTTCATGCATTGTTAATCATTTCAGTAAAAAAATACAATTTGTATTTTTGAAAACATAATCACATATCCAATTTTCGTATCAAAACATTTATTTCAGAACAAGAGCATTTGCAGATTGCTTACGCAGTCTGTGAATCAATTTTATAAAATATCTACACCGTGTCTATACAATATTTTGGAGGATTTCAAATACTAGGTTGCAGAGTTTTCCCTGTCCATGTAAAATGTGGGATTGTCTATCATTATATACGTTGTGAAAAAAGTTGTCCTTGTATAGGCCTTTGAACGCGATTGTCGGTCGCGTACGAAAGGTCCAACAAAAATTTGAAAAAAATATTTGTGAAAATTTTGAACCCTTTTTTGAAAATTTCAAGTTGTTACTACATTTTTGTGAATCAAAGAAAATTATCAAACTCCAAAATGATAGACAATCCCACAAATCATAAATCATAAGGAACAAATTTTATTTACGTGCTATAAAAATAAACTGGGGAAACACAATTAAAATTAAAAAAGTCCCAAAAGTGAAGAGAAAAATTAATAAACAGAAAAAAATTTCCTTCCAAAATCCCCCTTCCCTCCCTTGTGCTTTCATTCCATACGAAGGCATTGGTTGACAACTTCAACAAGATGACTATTATCCAAGGCTGCTGCGATTCGTTCCTGTTCAATAAGACACAACTCTTTCAATAATAGTCACAGATAAATCAATACAAAATAATGAAAGCCACAAAATACCTTATCAGCCAACTGTTTGTTAATAGCCTGTTCTGAAGCATGAGACCCTGGAGTGATTTGAACATCAACTTTGTAACTATCTGGAAGGGATCTTAACAATTGAACACGAATTGACAGGCCAATCAAGGTAGCCATGGAACAGTGAGGAATTGTAGGAGTAAATTCAACTTTGACGACTTTACTCTCATCATCAACCTACAGAGAAAACAACAGAGTCATATTAAATCAATTCTTTTGCACAACAATAAGTACTTAACTCCGTTAAATTTTATAAGATTAAATTACATTAATTCTGTCCTCTGCAACTACATTTAATTCTTCCAGAGTCAATGGATGTTCTGGATCATTTATATCACGAATCATATCTACAATAAAAATGAGACACATCATGAACAGACAAAGTCAAAATTATTCAATTTGCGTTAGCAAAAAGTAAAAAAAAATTTGTACTTTGCACTTTGTACTTACCAAAAATCTCTCGAGCATCAATTTCATCCCGTGTCCCTTCATCCTTTTCTGATATAGTTATGACCCTCCTTTCAGACTTTTTGTGAATCTTGGGATTTAGATTTTCCATTTTGGACACACTCAAAAATAAATCACCAAAATTAAAAATGAATTTTTATTCCGTCGCAAGGTTAAATAAATGCGCTCAACCAAGTGTATCTACGAGGATAGAAATATTGTCTAATGTGTTTGACGTACGATATGCTCCACATTACAGAGTGAATGGTTATACACTGTAGACAGAGGACAGGTAATTTTAAAGGTACGAACAACAAAGAGCACGGAAATGCCACAGCTGTTATAGCTCTTAATCATCATCCGCTTCCGGTTCTTCCCCTAGTGTGTCCGGTTTTCCTCCTCTCTACTCACTTCACATTAGGCAAATGTACACACAAGTATACAATACACACACACAACGAAAGCTCATACAGATGTGTAGGTATACTCGGTTCATATCCATTATCTATTATTTTACCTGCCTGTTGACTTTAATCCGATGTTCAGCAGGTATACATTAAACATATTGGACGTAAAAAAAGGAAAAATTCATCCATGAACGACGGTACTTTGGAGCATACCTTCCACACTCTATAACCACTGTAGAATACATCTCTCTCTGTATATAAGAGGCAGGTTGACACGTACAAGTTACACACACACACATACCAACACAAAACACCCCTATATATAGCTTAGACAGATTCGATCCTTATATTTGTGTCAGTTATACATTAAAGTTTATGCTTAATTTTGCGTGTATACCCTCCATGTAACATCCTGTTGAGTTTTTTCACCGTGTAATTTCATTTTCATTTGTGTGTGTGTGTGTGTGTCTAAAAGACAAGCGTACATTTTTCCATATGCCTCCATTCGAAAATATTGAAACGGTAGGATGATAACTGAACGATTTTTGTCTGGAGAACAGTTTGATTCCAACGCTCTCCTTGAATGTTTATCTCTCTCATTGTGTGTGTGTGAGTGTGAGGATTCTTTTTTCCCTCCCTCATCTCTCTACAGTTCATCAATTTCATATCCCCCCATTCCACTACACAGTGTACACTACTACTACACTACCCCTAACATATTTTTAGCCCCATTAAATTGATCAATTTTCATTGGACGCAATCGTGAATTTTCCAAAAAAAAAACAAAAATACATCTCCATAAAGTGAAGTTTTGATATTTCTTTCGACTTTTTGTTTATCACACACGGTTATGGAATTGTCAAGAAAGTATGGACACACACACCAGTTTCATAGTTTAAATATCAAGTGACAAATAAAAGTTGTGTCGTTGTTGTGTGGATCCACCTCCTGTCCCTCGTAAACTGTCTTGAAAGTGTAGTGAAGGAAAAGTGACTGAATCAAATAAAAAAAGGATTGTGACTAACATTTGATTCACGTGCTAAACACGACTCGTGTCATGTCTCTTTTTTAGAACTCTTGAAGAAAGGTGAGAGAGAGAGTTGGACACGAGAAGGAGGAGAGGAGGATGGTGTATGTATGTTTGTTTGTGTGTGGCCCAGAACACAAGAAAAGAAAAGGGAAAAGTGTGTGACTTTTGTTAATTCCTGTTCGAGAGGTGTACATACACACAACCCAGAGAGAGGAGAACACATGGGAGGGAGAAAGATAACATGACACAGACGACGCCGACTGTCACAAACTGAGAAAAAGTTTTTATTTTATTATGATGGACAGAACAAAGGAGGAAAGGACTAACCACTAAAAACTTACCCACCACCGCCACCAACAATAAGCAGAAAAAAGTCCCAGTAGTGGTATAAAATTGCAAGAATTATTATTGTTCATGTGTGGTGTGGTGTACTGTGACGAGAGGAGGGAGGAATCTGTTTATTGAAAAAATCTCTCTCTGTGTGTCCATCCCTGTCCCTCTGCAAGTGTTGTAGTACACACGGAGAGAGTCAACTAAATATGTGTATGACATTGATCCTGGACTACTGGGAAACCCTCGGTGTGTTGGCTGGTTGTAATTTGTACGCAACCCACTTCCGACTGTGTGCTCTCACTGGTGAGATTTTGATTATTTAGTCTTTTTTGTTGTGAAATAATGTCATTTTATTCGAATTATTGTTTGTCACGTTAGAGGACCATCATAAATACAATTTAACACAAATGTCATTATTCACAATTTTAAGCCAAAATATAATTTTGACCACAATCTTTTCAACATTCTTGTGTGTCTAATTTTGACTAAAATGTATTCCAAGTACAACTAGTAATTATTTCGTCTTCTCTTTTTGGCTTCGTGTTGGTCCTCCAAGTCTTGAAACCCTCCAACAATGTTCTTCACCTCCTCGTTTGTCACATTATGAAGAATTGTCTTCATGTACGTGTACTTCTGCTGCAAAAGTTCTTCAACATCAGACTTGAGAGTTTCAATCAAAACGTCCGGGTGGTAATGTTTATGCCTACACATGAGAATACGAGTGCAATAATGTTTTTAATTTTAAACTGTAAAGGAGAACAATTGAAACGTGAGGATACATATTGTATTAAATTTACTTTTGAATTCCATTTTCCTTCATCCAAAGGTGAAGATTAGCCAAAGTATCTAAAGGGCAAAGCATGCAAAATGCTGTCGGAGCTCGAAACTATGTATTATCTCTATGATGAGTCTGAAAATTGATACACAAATTAATAGATTGTAATGGATATTTGAAAGACACAATTGTGAGAAATCAAAGTACTTGACATATGATAAAAAATACTTACTCCTTCCTGAACCATGTTGTGACCTCCCAGCCAATACTTATAACTCTCACTATGACTCTGCTGATGAATTTCATTATCCTTTGCTTCCTTCGCAGTTTTGTATGAGGCTGTCACATCAATTCTCAAATTTAAAGGGTGACAATCTTCCCGTACGAAGTGAAGGTCGGCTGACAATGAAAATATACAATATATCAAAAGCTAAAGCATATACTCCTGTATTATACAGAATGAGGAGAGAGAGAGAGATTTGTAAAGAATGTAAACTTACAGTCAGTAGCCTTGAGCCGGGTGTCTTTTCGTAACCGAAGAATGAACTTAACTAATTCCTCTTCAGTTGGTTTGTCTCCTTTAAATTCTTTATCGAATGAATCCTTCACGCTCCGGATTTTGTAACCTTTTTCACCGACATACTTATTTAAACCGACGTCTCTGTCTCCAGCGTTTACTCCAGTAAACACCCCATCGTACCTACATAAACCAGATTATATTAGTACTAATACAAAAAATTCTAACCGGACACTTTCATTAATGAATTCATATTGTGTTGTATGGGCCAATGGCCAAATCAAAAACAGAAATAAATAATAATAATAATAATACAAAAAATTTCTTTCATCATCATAATAATAAGGTAACATTCATACCGGTAGAGTGGATGACAAATACACCACTGCACGTAAGTGAAAATCCTATTAACAAATAAAATGGACACAGAAAATAGTAGTCACCTTTGACAAGAAAAATAGGGTTACTGAATTGTGATTACTTTGTTTTATCTCTTACTTCGTTTTACAGTCAGCTCGACTGAAGATCTCATACGCCACTTTTTCAAACACTTTAAAGTTCTTTCGTCCGCCCATGTAGATATGAGACGAACCTTGGCACATGGGTTCAGAACATAATATTGTGCCTTTATATCCACCTTCTTTTCTACCCAATGGAGTAATGACTTTAACACCAGCTAGAGAAAATAATAATATTTTTAACATCAGTTGAACGTGGAGAGAAAAAGAAAGAGGGTACATTATAAATTGACAATTTTTATGAAACTATTAATTAGTACATGATTATTACCTGGGATAATCTCCAATTCAGGCCGACGACGTTGACGTCCTTTTGGCATGTCACCAAAACGTCCATGAAATTTATTCCAAATTTCCTCGGCATCCCTCAACTCTTTCTTTTTCTTTTCGTGAGCAACTGTTCCAGGAATTTTATTCCTTTCGTCATCAACATGTTTGTCACGTCCGGATTCTTTAGTAAAATTTGCCAAACACACGTCCTCACACCAAAACATGTCGACTAATAGATGGGAGACACAATTAAACAAACACCACGAAATCTTAGAATAGACTGTAGGAATCTGAAAATGCGTCAGCGAAACAATGCTTGTCCAAACATGATTGATTCCTGTCTGAAGCATACGTGTATAGGAATCGTAATGCAAACGTTTTGTATACTAATCAAACTGTTTTTTTCCTTTTTTTCAGTCCACACAGCTCACCAAGCAGGTCAACAAGGAGGTCAGGGTTCAAGAGACACCAACATGTATTTCCGTGAACGAGACAAACCCGTAGTGGACGCAGAGACTTTCCTTGCCATCTCTGTCCCCAAAATCCTCATCTCAAGTCTCATAATTTTTCTCAACTTGATGGCGATCGTGACGATGTGTCGAAGTAATCAGTTGATCTCAAAGAGTCGGGGAAGACAAAAAGGTTTTTACATCCTTCCCCAGTCAACCCAAGGTCTCCTCCACAGTCTATTCCTAGCCTATTTGAGTCTAGGTCTCCTCACTCTCTACTCCCAAATCTCTCTGTCCGTCTTCGTCCTGGGAGAGTACCGACTTTTTGAGGACCAAGGACGGGAATGTTTGACCGTCAATAGTTTCATGCTAGCCTTGTCCCTCTCAATTGCCCTACATTTAGTATCCCTTGCAGTGGACAGGACCCTCGCATCCTACTTACCTTATGGCAAGTACACAGCCCTTTCACATGGTACTGTCCCTCTTTGGCTCCTGTCTATCTGGCTTCCCTCCATCATTCTCGGGATCCTTCCTTTGGCTGGTTGGAGGTCAAATTTCAGTTTCTGTATCTTCCTTCATCAATTCAAAGATGACTACATTCGGTTTGTGAGTGGATTCTACTTGACAACTCTGTTCCTCATCCCTTGTCTCTACTTATTTTTTGTGTGTGTTCTCAAACCGATGAGAGGGAGGGATCCACCCATTTTGTACCGTTGGCATAGAAAATTACAAGCTCATCATCGACTCACCTTTGCCCTCGTCCTCGTCGTCAACATCATTTGTTGGACTCCATTCCATTGCTACTTACTCATGGCCTGCCTCACTTGTTCCTACTCTCATTTGGCGAGTGGGTTCACTCTCGAGTATTTGTACATGCTAGCCCTTGTCCCTTCTATCCTCATCCCTCTCATGTTCTCCATCCGGTCCAATCCTGTCGACAAATGTGCCAACAAAATCTCTAAATGTGTTCATTTCCTTGATATCGATGTTGACGACCAGAGTCAACGTGGTGGGGGTGGGGGTGGAGGAGGAGGGAGGACGACAACATCTTCTTCCACCTCATCAAAAGCTGGACTTGGTCGTGATGAAAAAATGATGACCAATAATAATCCACTGGCAAATGTCAAAAGGTCTCCACTCTTTTTCATTGATGATGCCATTCAACAACATCAGAGAGAGTTCAAACAACAACAACAACAACTGCAACAGCAACAACAATTTAATTTGACAGGGGAGATGGTCAACTCTAATCCAAGTTCATGTCGACAGTCATTACACGATGAGACGGATGGGACGTTGAAAAAATCCAATTTCTTTACACCACATTACCTACCAAGTCCAAGTCAGGCTGATGAAGAGGAGAGAGAGGAGGAACAACAACAGCAACAACAGCAACAACAACACTACAAGAAAAAATACAATTCTAATCCTTCATCATTGTCCAAGAAGAAAATGAAGAAACAGAAGGAGGACAACTATGTCAAAAATTCTTCACTCAAAAAGAAAAATAATAACAATAATAATAATAATGGGGATATTTATGAGAGGATTGGGAGTCTCCGGAGTGCCCCTCTCAGAAATTTCTGTGCCTATCTCAATACAAAGAATAGTGTTCTCAACCAAAGTTTCCGGAGTTCGGATAGCAAGTATGGATTTCCCATCCCGACTCATCCAAGTGTCAATATTAATATGAATACCCAGACTCGGGCAAATATGACGGACAATAGAAAGTGATTTTCATTTACAATGTCAAATAGAGATCTTGTCTGGAGTTTTTGAAGATTAGAATTAGTAGAATAATTAGGATTTTGTACTTTTTTCCATTGTTTAAGTTTTTAGTTAAATTTGTGTGTGTGTGGTAATTTAAATACAGAGAAAACTGTGCGAGAAGAAAACATGAAGTCAAATGTTTTGGGAAGAGTCAAGAAAAGAAATTGATGAAAATGCACTGTATTTTTTAGTAGTTACTCTTTTTTTTGAAAGAGAAAAAGTTTACAAGTGATGTGTCTTTTTTAATACTATTTATTTACACACAAAAGGATGTGCATGATTTAATTAATTATTGTAATTTAAATGTTAAATACTATATTGTGCACTTTACTTGTACTTTCCTCTCATTACAAACATGAAAATGCATAATGACCTACTTTATACATTATCCAGTCAAGAGTTATTTATTTAATGTAATTTTTAAAAGGTTATGTTCTGTGAGGATGAGATATACACAATACATACGCAGAAAACTGAACAATGGTTTTAAAATTTTGATTTAACTTATGAATTTATATTGAAAGACTGAGGAGTGACAGAATGAATTTCCTTGATGGAAAAATTTCTGAGAGAATTAAAAAAAACAATTCCTAAATTAAAATTGGGAGGAAACAGAATGAGACTTTAGACTGATTCATGATGGTTTTAAGAATTTGGTGGACGATTTTTACAACATAATTATTTTCACCAATGTTATTTCTTGTTTTTTTTAAAAACTAACTCACAACTAATTGTAAGTGGAAGGCTCAAATTAAAATATTTTACGCAATTGACTTCACATTAGTGTAATTTACTTTAAATCTCTTTATTAAATATGTTCACACACAAACACTGCAATACAACTTTGCTTGTACAAGCAAGCCAAAACTACCAAATTGCAAAAAACAAGCTTTAATAAATAATTGTGTAGTTTCTCTTTACATTAAGCCAATTTGTAGCCATTTACAAAGAACCACACACAACTATTTTAAAATTGAATTTACACTCTTGAGAATATTTTTAGTCAAATAAATAAAAGAAAATTTTAACTCTAATAATTTTATTATCTCATCCTACATTTTTGAATTACATGAATTCACTGATTTTCATCAATTGCTTGGAGGCAAGTCATCATCTGAACTGTATTGACCAACTACTTCACCACAATTTAATAACAATGAGAAATTGTATCCTCTGATCTGATCATGTCATTAATTGTACTGAACACACGTAACCCACACACACTCCACACTCACTCTCGGTGTAAAAAAGTTGACGAAATCTACATGGAAGATCTTTTCAGCGTCTCCCTACACCACAGATCCTGTATTACAGATAATGGGTAGGAGAGCAGACAGATCTGAAGAGTATCCCTCTAATAAAAAGAAGTTGTAGTCGTATGATTTTCATCGGAAATATGTAAAACATGTAGCTAATTTCTAATTACACGGCATCGTATGAAGAATCGAATCGTCTGAGAAGATCGTCTCAAGGGATGAAACTCAATTCCTCTCTGACTAATCTTTTTTTTCCCTCTCTCTCCCAATCCTCCTCCCTCAAATATAATGATAAATAATATGATCCTCCTTCTCCATCTCCTCTCTCTCCAACAACAATCCAAGTTGAGGAAGAGAGCCAACGGGGTTGTATTTAAGCTAAACAGGCGAATGAATTATTTTCCAGCACAGCGTATTGTGTAACTACACTCTTAATGCTTTAAGTACAACCGAAATTCAGTACAGAGTATAAATTTCAAACTACAATTGATGAGGCCATCGTTTTGGTTATTCTCTTCTCATACGTATGCAAAATGTATATAAAAGTACTTCAATAATGTGTGTGTAACAATTCACAGACATTGTACTGAAATACCATCCTCCAACACACACACACACAGCAAAAAGATGAGATGCGTAAAATGTTCCTGTGTGCACCCACTATACACCTCAGTCCCCATAAGAGTGTGTGTGTGTGAGAGAGAGAGATAAAAGGGAAGGAAGGAAGGAACAAGAAAATAATGATAATATGTATTAAATTATATGATGGCTTACAGCCTTACACATAAGTATATGGGGGTGTAGGAGAGTGTGTATTGTATATGGAGAACATTGTATTTTTCGCTCAAGCATTCTTTTGAAGGTGGTGAGGAGCCAAGACGAAATTGATGAGGAGGGGGTTTCCTAATGCAAAGCTTCCCAAGACATTCTCTCTCTCTCCTCTCTCTCTCTCTCTCTGTGTAGTGTTGTGTGTACGCAAAAAAGAAAAGACCAATCCCTCAGACTGAGAGTTGTGTGTGTGGAGAATTTTCTTCATCTCATTCCACTGTGAACTACACACCTGGAGTCATTCAACTACCTGTTGCTCAGTCTGGTGAGTGTGTGCGTTTTCCAACCCCCTGTGTATTCCAAATCACACACATAATTCTACGACAGTTTCGAAAAATTGTTCTCTCACGCATTCATACTACTGTAATAGTTCCAGCACCCTTCCTTGACCAGTGTACTAGGATTGGGTGACAAGGTTTAAAAGCCGAAAAATATTTAACCAAGTTGACAGTGTAGCCCGTCACAAAAATTGTGGAGTGCTTGTGTAGTATTCAGTGACAATGGGCTAAATATTGGGGGAAAAAATACTGGATAATTTTGTAACAAAAAAGTAGCAGTGGATTTTGTTTGTTTATTTTTTCCTACCTCACTTCCTCAGTGAGTGGAAGGTTTTTTTTCAAAAATTGGATTTTTGTGACATCATTTTTGATCCGAATAATTTTCCACAAACTGTGTGTGTGGATTTGTGGTGGTGGTGTGTATATTGTACAAAGTTATTGTTGGAAGAATTCAAAGTCATTCAGCTAAGCTTGTATTGTTCTGAATCCAGTTTTTTATACATATATAGATTGTGTTGTGTTGTCATTTGTGTGTTGAGTAGAAAGAATCAGAAAAAAGTGTGGAAGAGTGTGACGACTGTGGATTTAGTTTTACACACACAAAAAAAGGGACATTTTCCATTGTGATTCTATTTACTTGCCGTCAGTGATTTGACAGAAAATGAACTAAAACAAAAGTGCATCTGACTTTACTCTACTACACCTTGTTTATTTTAAGAAAAAATACGACACATTTTGTTGCACATCCACTTGTTTAGACAAACAAACACACACTGTGGTGGTGCGTGGAGAGTGACTGTGATTTTGTGTGTGTGTGTGTTTTTGAAGAAAAGAGAGGATTAAAACGGTGATCACAAAAAGGGCATTGAATTTTTCACTGGCAGTGCGTACTTACGAGGAAAAAAACCAACATTTTTTTGTTCAAGACAAACCATCATCCATTAAATTAGCATTGTGCTCCTCTCTCTTCCTCTTTTCTTTAATTATTGACCGAGTGGGAGTTTTACAACGTGGATACTAATTATTCTTACCTTGAAAATCCAACCAATTATTTTGATGGGGCTTTGCCACACACACTCTTTCTTGAACCCACACAAAATACACGCTTTCAGTCGTAAAATAGTGTAAAGGGACAAAAAATTATCGTAGAGTCCTTTAGGAATTAATTTTCCCGATTTTTATTTGGCAGTAAGGAAAAGCAAAAAAATTTTATTTCTCACCAATTCCAAATTTCACTGCCGACTGCAGTGCGTAAAGAAAATATTTAGCTAACCCATAAATTTCGCGGGAATACTGACAAACTAAATGTGTGGACAATTAATTCAAAAATTAAATTTTTAGAAGTACATTTTACTCTCGGCTTGTGTGTCAGTTTTGAAGTTAATGATTGTGCAGGATCAGGACAGTCTTTTCAGATAGATAAAAGGGACAGAAAAAACCTTGCTCTCATCCCCAAAAGTGTGCTAAATGAATTAAAGTTTATATTGTGGTGGTGTGTGGTGTATTGTGTCTGTGTTTATTTTTTTTGGTGAGGAGTATTTTTTTAAAGCCGAAAAAAAAGTGTCGTCTTCACTCATCCGTATATGTCATTGAATGCATGAACGTGACCTCCCTTCTCTACTATATACATATTCATCTCTGCTCTGTAAACAAATCTCAAGTTCAGTCAAAAAATTATGTACAGATAGACTCTCAATTGAAGAGAGACTAGACGTCAAAAACAAACATTAGACATTGTTCTGAAAGAGATTAAAAAGAGGGAAAACTACATGAGACACCACTTGCTCACATTATCTTGATCATCTACATCAAAATAATAATAAAAAACTACATCCCTTCTTAATCCAAGTGGATTTTAGAGGTCCTTCACAAGTTGTGGGTGTTTTGTGCTTGTGGAGTTAATACTTGACTGTCAGTGAACTGTACAAATAAAAAATTAAGTCAAAATGTCGTCAGATTTTGAGAGGATCAAAAATATGTGCTTGAAACGGGGCGACTTGTGGTAAGCCTTCTACTCTGAATAGATTTCTAAATTTTTTTAATTTTGAACTTGCATAAAATTGATCAAGGTTTTTAATTTAAAATTTAAATTGTCCATTATAATTTACAGGGAAGACCCAGAGTTCCCAGCCGTACAAGCCTCTGTATTCTACCATCAGACTCCACCATTTCAATTCGTGTGGAAAAGACCAAAGGTAAAACAATATAATTTCACTTTAAAATTTAATTTATAAATACCTAAGTACATAATTTTAAGCATGAGAAGGATTCTGAGAATAAAAACTGACTCGTGATTTTTCTCTTGTTCCTCCGATTAATTCTGACGATGAGAGACAATGGAGTTGTGTGGTTATTGATTTCAATTTTTTGAGAATCTTTTTGTTCCTTTTTCTGAAAAGAATATCTGAATTATTTATAATTTTTTAAGACAGGAAACAATATTTGAGAGAGGATAATGTAGACAAACAGAATAACAGTGGACACATAATTGCGTGCAGATTATCATAAATTTTGAATTTATTTCCCCTTCTTCCTTGACGCTAACAATCTTCACGTTTTTATCACCTCATCTCAAGCACACACACCGTCATAAAATTTTAGTGGAGAAAAGGATATTAGCACACACACACACACTGCACTGTAGAGGTAGAGGAGGACTGTAAGTATTCGTTGGAATGAGATGATCAACAACATTCATTCTGATTCACTTTACAATAATTAATTCCGGGAGTTCATTCGTTCGTGCAAACTCAAGAATGAGAGCATTTGCCATTTGCATGTGCTCTATGTAAATTAAAGATGGAGAGAGAGAGAGAAGCAGAAATCAGAGACGGCGGCTTCTTCTTCTTCCATGAGTTTTTCTCTTTATGTAATCATGATGTACCATAACAATAATCCTCTCGCAGTCAAAATCACAACAACACGTAACACGTTTTTGTGAGGGAAAACTTGTACAAGGAAATATTTGTAGTCAAAAACAAAAGGAAAAAACTGGTGGTGTTGTGTGTGTGTGTACACTTACACACTACACAGAGTGTGTAGTACACACTATCCTATGCTAATCAAGTCAACAACAAGGGGCTGTCATTGTCGTGTCACCAAATTGCTGGGCAACAATTATATCCTATTATATAAGTTGTAAAAACCAAAATTATACATATTCATAGGCGACACACACACACACAGAGGGAGAGAGAGATGATAACTTGTTTTACTTCACACAGAAACACACTCCATTGAGTATGTGAGAAGAGGGGGTAGGGAGAAAAGGGAGAAAAATCATATTCATAATTACATCAAATATAATTATTTTGGCTGTCCCTTCCATAATAATTATTGACCCAGTAATAATGCTGCATTCGCTATACACCGGTAAGAAATTGTGTGGCGGTGGTGGTGGATGGGGGAGAAGATAATAAATTCATCAGGATTCAACTTGTTCAGGGGAAGACGGAGCTCCTTCATTTATGACATTTTGTGTAGGAAAGCTACATAACAAGTTATACACAATAATTTTCATGAATCATCCCAGCTACAGAGACTCTTAATCACTCAACCCATTACTTAATTACAGACTTCTCTCTCTCTCTCTTCCACACTTGACGGCTCTCGACAAGCCATCTTGCCCCCCTTCTTCTTCTCCACTCTTTACTCAAGGGATAGCTGCTGTTAGTCAAAAAGGTGTCAATAGCTTACCTAACATTTTAGCTGCTGTTTGCTGAGCGAGAGAGACAACAGCGAGACTATTGTATGTAGTGAGCAGGAAATGTATGGAAAAAAGTATAAAAAATAGCCGACTCGGAATGACCAATGATGAGGAGAGGGAGAGAGAGAGTCTTACTACTACTGTGTTTGTGTGCATAATATATTTCTTATAAATGATCATGAATGAATGGACAGTTTGTAAAATGTAGGGAGGAGGAGGGGAAGGGAGAAAGAATGGCAAAAATTTTGTTGTAAATTAAAAATTCAAATATGTTTGGCCACAGCGGAGGGGCCCACCTCCAACACTTTTGCTTTCATTCTGATTATCCTTGTGTGTGTGTTTGAGTGTACAGTACAAATTTTTAATACAAATATACATATGCAATCCTCGTCGTTTCCTCCTTTTTGCCTACCCTTGCTCCTCACTACTTGCTACTTTACAGTCACCCAAACAAGAATTATTATTAAATTAAAGGAATCCACTCACATCCCAGGTGACTCATACGAAAATGGAAAGTTGGGTTACGAGAGCTACCTTTTTACCTTATCGTATCTAAGCATGTTCCGTTGTTTTGTCTGAGTGAGTGTGTGTGTGTAACTCATGGTACTTTATATGCAGACATGTTGTTCAGTATTTCATATTTCAAAAAATTCACACACACACTTTTCAATGAGTTGCTTTTATACACTCATCTCGTGTTCCGCCTCCTCCGCCTCTTCCAACTCTTCTATCTTGTTTACATAGATACTCACTATTTGTCGGCATACCCCACAAACACACACACACACACAAAGAATGTCAGAGTATCCGTATAAATGAAGGAATTAGTTTGTGAGTTGTAAATTACTTGTCTTCTGGGAACACATGCTTTCAATCATGTCCACTGATTTCGGGACAGGATGGTGAGTGTGTGTGTGCGTGTGTGTTGGGAGGGAAGAGAATGACAAGACAGACAGATTATGACAAGGAAGAAGAAGAGGGGGAGGAGAGTCTCGTCTGATTTTTGGGTCGAAGATTTGATGACTTTCGTCTCCATCCTTCCATGTGTGTGTGTGTGGAGCCCAGATAGAGGAAGAGATTAGACTTCCTGAAGAACCGGCCCATATGTATGAGAGTGAGTGTGTGTCTGTGTGTGTGTAATGTACATGGGCTTCTGTGCTACGACCACATTACAGTCATTATCAGCTCCAAGTCAACGCAAAACTGACAGAGAGTCTGTTTTGCATACATTTTATGCGGATATCTCATATCTAATTTTTTGATATTAGAATGTGTAACTCGTTTCCAATCATTCGCCAGGGGACCTCCTCTATAATTTTCCTGACGGATATTGGCAAAGCTCAATTTCCATTAAGTATCCACAAAAATTTTTTACATTTGAAAAAAACCATTTGACCAACAAAGGCACGTCTCAACCCTCTCTCTCTCTCTCTCTCTTTCTCTGTGTCAGTGTTCAACAGTTTTTCACATTTTTCGAAACAATCTGTAGGAGCTCCATTCGTCAACACGAGCTAATTTAAAGAGGATTGTGAATCCACAATTGTTATCAACCCTCTTCACAATTAAATAATGGAAGGGGGGATAAAAAAAACTGTTTACTTTATGAGAATAAAAAGTCAATCTTTCAAATCCTTTTTTTATTTTTGTGCAGATTCATGGTTCAGACATGATCCTGTATTGTCCTTTCTCTGGTACTGAGAGAGAGAGTTAATCATGCCTTATTTTAAATAAAGAGTTAATTGAGGGAATGGAATTTACAACTTCTGTTAAGCACACATTACTGAATTTTGATTTCATAATTTCTCTACTCAAGTATACGTAGAAAAAGAGAGAGAGAAAAATCTTTTTACATACATCACATCGTGTGTGTTTGTGGCTAAAATACATATGATATTATTGGGAACGGTAGACTAGACAAACACTAAAAGGATAAAAAAAATGTCTCAGCTTGAAATGAGAAATCCCAATAGAGTCGCCGTATCTTTTTTTTGTTGTAAAGTTGCCTCATCACAACCACACTCACTGTGGAGTCCAATTGAAATGGAAATGCATGGTGTATCGTCTCAATGGATTCTAATATAATAATAGCAATTTCAGAATCTCTAGCAATGAACCAAGACACACACAAACACAACAAGGAGCGTTAAATGTGTGTGTAGAGAGAGGGAGAAAAAGAAAGAGATGAGGAATGAAATGGTGTGAGATACGGAGTATATTTCTTTTTACTATAAATAAGCTCAAATCCCGCCAGAATTCTACATACTATTTTTTTTCATTTTGTATGATAGTGTTGCAAGGGGAGTGCAATCATATAATCACACACACATCCCCATTCATTTCCATATTGTGCCCTTTGTGTTCTCAAGTGTTATTTCATTCCCTTGATCTCTCTCTTTCTCTCTCTCTCTTGTACACAACATGTGTTTGCTGTGTGTGTGTGTGGTGTGAGAATAGAACCAGGCAGGGAGAAAGTTAAGTGTATTGTACAGTTGTGGGTATACGTGTGTATATTGTCACACATACACAGTCAATGAATATCCTTAAGACTTTTAATAAAAAATTCACACACACACTCCTACTCCTACTGTTTAGCATATGGCGGCAATGCAAGTGTAATGGAGGTGTGTGGTTTTCCACACAATTCTTAATGTGAACACTACACACACACATGCTCCTTCACCATCTAAACTCATTTAGACGACACAGTGCAAAAGAAACCAAAGGGAGAATTTTCTCAATGCAATTTCTGCAAGAATTTCCATCCTTTAATAACTGCATATTATGAACAGGGAATATTTAGAACGGTGTGAGGGTATCACAAATAAACTTTTCATTATAATGACATACCTTCAACAAGGGGAAATATTATTCAGATATTTTGAGCTCCTCCATGTGTTCTTTTATATAATATTTACAGTGGTGTGTGTGTGTGTGTGTGTGTGAGGGATTGCATTAGTCTCTATTCATGAAGGATTGTGTGAGTTATATCTGTACATGATTTTTGATCTCATCAAGAAATGGTGTGCGTGTGGTGGTTTGACGAAATCTTGACAGTTTTGAATCACAGCTGCTGTGTAGTCTGAAATCATATTCTTGTACTTGGCTATCATATCATTCAATGTAAAATTTGTAATACAAAAAGAAAAATAATGAAGGAAAGACAGAAGGAATATCAGACAGTTAATATCAAAACTTTCCTTCCATTTTTCTTGAAGGAGTCATCAAAGTCCAGACTTTCATCATTCTCTTCATGTACGCATAATTTCCGGAATTTGATGCACAATGCAAAAAAAAACTTTTTAGCGTTTTCTAAAATTTTTTTTTACTATTTTGAGACAAGGAATTGCATTACAATTTTTTTAAAAAAGAATAAAAGAATTACAAATTACATATTTTTTTAACGGAAGAAAAGGAACTGCACAATTTACACAAGAGAAATCATAAAAGTGAGAATTTTACAAGATTTTTATGGACATTTTGACGGACAACTCATAATAATATTAGAAAGACAGAGACTTTGACCTGAACCACCGTTTACAGTAAAAATTCATAGACTTCTGATAAGAATAAAAAAAATAGAAACAAAAGAAGGTAGGAAAATTGGTAAAACTTGTACACACACGAGGAATGAACTCTATTGTTGTTGTTGTTCAGTTGTGACTGTGACACAGTAACAGTCCTGCATGCATGCACAAAACTATCTGACCAACCTTTTGTTTTTTGTTTGGCATTGTCATTGTTGTTCCATTATTGTAGCTGAGGTTGGAAATTGTAGGAAAAGGGTATTATAAAAAGTGTGTGTCTCTTCTCTCTATGTGTGTAGTCTGACAGATAATCATATCATAAAGACAAGTAAAGTTTGTTGTGAATTTGTTGGAAGACAAATACAAATGTGGAAAATGTAGAAGAAGAAGAAAATGACGCATGAAAATGTTGGAAAAAACACGAGAGAACAAATACTGTCTTTGTCTCTCTCTTCTTGTTGCCTGGTAAGCCGTCCATTTTTAAGTTGAATTGCATTGTCTCAAGAGACTTGTAGTGTGGAATAACAATCAATGTACGAAATAATCCAAGTGTAGAAAAACATCATATATAGTTTTATCTACGCACAAGCAATTGTAAACACACACACACAAGAAAAAGTAAAAAAAGATTCATTAATGCAAGATAAATTTATCCTGTGCTCTATCCTTCTCAGTAGAGAAAAAGAGAGAGAAAATTTCTCCAATGTGTATTCTCACTCTGAATGGGTTCTACAGAAAGAAGAAGAAACAAATGAATTGCGATCAAAGATCACCATATTGTTTCATTCTGTCCCTTGAAAAATAAAAAATAAAAGAAATGAGGGAAAGGGGAAATAAAAATATATTTAAAAACTGGATTTTGATATCCCCATACACACACACACACACACAAAAGTGGACAATAGAGTTCAGAGTTTGAAGATTGAAAGTCAAATTCTGTCGACTATTTTCTTAAATAAATATTCCTTAATTTATTCTGATAGTTCCTTTTAATAGTTGACCAAGCTCAATGCAATGGATGAAACAAAAAAACATGGGATTCTTTATTATTGGATGGCAACATGCCAGACAAACTGCATTCTTTCCCTCACAGAGGAATAAAAGGGATTCTCTCTAATCAAATCGTTTGTTGGTGATGTTTGACGACACACTTGTGAATGGAATCGTTAATTTGTTTTAAGGAGTATCCAACGACTCGTGAGTGTGTGTGTGTGTGTGTGTATACTAGCTTGTACTTGTGTAGTTGGTGTGTTTATTGGATGTAAATTCAAATTGAAAACTAATACTCAATTAACCACCTTGTGCTTGCTTGTGTGTGTGTGGTTGGTTATGTGGTCCAATTTCTCCATAGTTTGAGTATGGAATGCAAATGGCTTAATTACAGGCCCCCTCACTATCTCTCTCTTTCTCTCTCTCTTTATGTATTTAACATTTAGATGGATTGAAGGGGGAGAAAAAAAATCTTGATTCTACTCTTCACCACCGTAAATTTTTGTGTTTTTTCTCCTCTTTCTTCTTTCTCATTGACTCGAATCTCACCAAATTATTCATTATTCCCTCACAGTCCACAGGGCAGAGAGAGTGTATTTGTATTTGTGTGTGTATGTGGGGTTGATGGGGAGTGATTCATGTCATTGGTCTCGGAAACTAGTACTATCATTCATAAAATTCTGAATGAAGTCGTACATGTGTCTTGAGTTGTTGGTTTTTTTTCCAAAGTTTATTTTTTACATGTCATAAAAACAGATAAAAGGAAATAGAGAGGGGGGGGGGGGTGGAAAAATGAAAATGAAGCACGAGCTGCATGTACTTAAGATGATGATCGCTGTGTGTGTGCAATATGTACTATCCAATCAGTGTGTGTGTGCCTGTAGAGAGATGAGTTGCATTGAGACGAAACGAGATTCTTCTATTCTACATAAATATGTAGAAAAAAACACTGGTTGATCAACAAAGGTTTAATATCCCATTAAATGAATTACAACTCGCAATTATTGAAGGATGACTGAAAAAAGCTGCTGTTGCACTCTGCACTAGATTAACTAGAATCGGAGGAGGAGGAAAATGTAAACAAACGAGAGGAACACAAAAAAAAAATATTTCCAAAGTCCAACATGGCACACTCACTGTCTGTTCTGTGGATTTTTAAGGGAGGATGACAAAAGGAATTTGGCAAAGTTGTAAAATTGTGATTGTGAAGAGAGAGAGAGAGAGAGTCTGAGACGGACTGAATGACGATGATAATCAGATCAAGAGATTTGTTCCGTTATCTCCATCTCTCTCTCTCTCTTCAAGTCCAGTTCGAAAATCCCATTGTTAACTCGTGTGAGCTTTAATGTGTGATGTACATGTTACATTTCCTATTTGTAATCAAAATAAAACTTTTGCCCTGTCTTCCTTCCTTCCCCCTTTCTCTCTGATCACAGAAAGAGAGAAAATGAATTGTGTGAGTCTGTGTGTGCATGGACTGTATGCGTGTTTTCTTATTTGTTATTTTGTGAAAATACTGATGGAGATCCATACACGAATGTATTGTCATTATTGTCAACAACTTTTTCCTCTCTTCACACTCTCAGAGAATGAGTGAGAGTGTGTCTCTGTGTCTGAGTTTGTGTGTTGTGAAATGAAAAAGACAGATTTAATTAAATACTTTTTCTTTTTTCCCAATGAAATGAATGCTTTCATGAATCGTCCATCATTTTCTCTTATTTTTTGTAGGAGTTGAGTCCTAATCCAGTCTTTGTGACGAGTGGAAATAACCTTCAATTTGATATTCAGCCTGGAAAATTGGGTAAGTCAATTTTTAAATAATTTTTTCTCTTCTTCATAGGATAAAATATAAAATCATTTGAGAAGATTTGATTTTCACCAAATTTGTTCAGTTTTTTAAAAAAGATGGTGCAGATTTGAAAGCACTTTTCTCTCCATGTTGATTTTTTTAATTCGAACGGTTAATTGAACCGTCCTCATGTCACATACCTTGAATGTTTTCTTCCCAAATTTTTTGCTTTATTTATAACATTATTAGTTAAAATTCAACAATTACCTATTGCCAATTTGGCAATGATTACGACTAATAAGGGGGAATGCACTCTGTGTGTATTTTTAATTCCTCGTTTTCATCCATGTAGACTTTTGTGGAGTGTGGGGCGTGTGGGAAAGTGAACTGATTTAAGAAACGAAGAGATAATTGTTGGTGGTTAATTATTAATTTTAAATTTATCTTTTTGCCTATGACTGTACACATGTAAGCATAAGCATACATGTGTGTACAGAAGGAGTAAGAAGTGGAGTTTCAGGATATTAAGTAGAGGAGAGCAGAGAAGAGTTTTGTAGACACTGATCAGTGCTTTTGTACAGTGTCAATTGTGTGGATTTATGAGGACTTCGCCTGCACCTACCTTCACTCCACATTAATTGTGTGTGGATGGTGTGTGAGCAAAGGGCCATGTCATTGATAATTATGGGAATGGTTGTTCTTGTCTACACAAAGACCATGTTTTTCCGCTTGGAGAAACAAACAATCAATGTACGCAAAGTAGAGACACTCATTCACTAAGACAGACACACTCACACACAAAGAGAGAAAATCAGTTAATTAATGCTTTTCAATTTTTGAAATTTTAATTGAATTGCTCGTGTTTTTTCCCATGTGTACATTTACACGTCCTCCTCCTCCTCGCTTATGAAGTAGAGTAAAGTAAAAAAGGAACAAGAACGTTTTTGTGATGACAGTATTTTACACGCAAACATTTTCTTTTAATTATTTACATTTTTCCACATTATTATCATCATTAGGGTAGTTGAGGATGGTAGAGTCACTCTGTAAATAAGACGGAAAAAAAGTGAAAAATTAATTTTCTTTAATAAACAAAATCTTTAATTTTTTTCCTCTACATTGCATTTTGCACTGCATCATTTTTTAATAATTTTCTTAAATTCTGACAGTTATTCTTACTCCATTTTTTAAAAAAATATTATTAGCCTTGGATTTTTTTTGATTTATGACTCCTGCCTTCAGTCTTGCGATTGTGTGGAGTGTGGACCGTTAAATGTAACTTTACATAAGGTGTTTGGGTGAAAAATACTTGTACACACATTACTTGAGCCACCTGCCAAAAAAACTTTGCAAAAATGAAACATCACAGCTTGTCGTGTGTAATACATATTGTTCTCTTACTAATAAAGTTTTTTTGTTTGCATTTTGACTCATTTTTTTTAACAACAAATATAATTTCACGCTCAGATCCTTGCCTATCAAAGATCAAGATTAAATCGTGTGTGGGAGTTTTAAGGATTTTCTGTGTGTGATTCATGGCTATCAGTTTCCTCATTCTTATTGGTTCCGTCTGGCTGACACATTTGATTGGACTTTCAATTAAATTATTAATAGAGAGAGAAAAAAACAAATATCGCCATGTATTCATAATAAAAAGCTAAGAAAAATCCACAATATTTTAATTCAATCAATCCCCTCCCCTCTCTTCTAATTTCTATTGTACACAGGTAATGGTCGATGAAGGGAGTATGTTGGAGGTGAAATGAAAAACTTTCAGAACAATTTGGTCTGATTAGTTTAATTGTCCTCAAACTCGTCTCATAAAAATATATTCTTGACTTCCCCTCCCCTCTTCTCGCCTTATTTTTTGTAAGAATAAGAACTTTTTTTCTCTTGTATTTTAATTTGCTCAAGGAAAGTCTGTTGATTTTCTTTTTTTTTCTCTTGTATTAAAATACGATATGATAAATTAAGATTGTACACAAACATGCATATACATGTTTTACCCAATTATCCTCCCAGCAAATCTCACCATTGGCAGATCCTAATCTGTGATCACTATGTATACACACTGATTACTGTATAACGGCTCTCTGAGAGTACAAAAAATTCGCACAAGTACCAGCAGAGTAGGTAGAGAGGGAAGGGGGCAAAAAATAATTGTAAGTAACGAAACATGAGTAAATGTTCATGTACAACTCTTTTACAAGTCCAAGTACAAGAGTGGAGGGAGGAGGAGGAATTGGGAGCAAAAAAAGAGAGAAGGAGAGAGAGAGAGAGAGAGGAGCCGAAGGAGATTTAACCTTGTCAATAAATTTATTATTTGAATGCTCACAGCACAGCCCTCCATAACCTTTAACTTTACATCAGTCATCACCTTGTTTCCTACTCCCATGGCATGGCATGGAAAAATAGTTTGGGAGTCAGCTTTGAATATTTTATTTTTGGTCGTTAACTCGAACCATTCAAAGCAGCAGCAGCAAGAACAGCAGCTGACGTGTGATGTGTTTAGGGCAGGTTATGCGTCTCGTTTATTTGCGTATAGCGGTAGTCTCCACACAACCATATTTTGCCGAGAGTGAGTCTATGTGTGTGGCTCACATTGTGCTCTCTTTATATGGCCATATGTGCTGAATTATGATTATTTAAGAGAAGACTCATTGTGCATGTGTAGCAGTGTTGTGTGTGTGTATCGTGTTTGGAGGGTAGCATTGGCCTTTATTAAGCTACTTCTATTCCTTGACACCCTCCAACATTTCATCTCATCCCCTCCTCCTCAGATTTACCTTGTTGAATCTAATCCTCACTATTTTGTGACTCTGACTATTTGGAGAGTGTCTCAATCACATGCCATTGTCCTCCTCCTCTTCTCTCTCTCTCTCTCTTGTGACTCTGTTTAGGTCTATGTGACGATAGACAGACACTGACTCACATTTGGACTGGGTGTCTTCTCCCATGGTGGTGGTGGTGTGTGTGAAATATATAAATATAGCTGTACTCCTAACTGTTTTACTTCACCAGCATTTCATTAGTTGAGTAATTGCCTCGTCTTCTTCAATGAGAGAAGGACGTGATTGAATGTCTATTTTATTACATATCATGTTGCATAGTAATTTGCACACAAATAGTTTTTTGGCTGTGTGTGTGCGTGTGTTCCTCGGAGCTTTTTAACCTGATAACCATATTAAGACTGTATTGTGTTTTGTGGTTAAGTCATCCTTCGATTATGGATTGGACCTTTTTCCTTCTAAAAGGGACAGAATATCTTCTGAGACCATTTTTAGAATCCATCAAAATTTCTTTAGGAATTCCAAATATTTTTGATGTTTTAAAAATGACTTTTGCCCACCTTGACACAAAGTCAAGGTGGACAAAAGTAGGATTAGAAGAAAGAGGAGGGTTCAAAATAAGTGGAATGAACCTGCTCCTCTTCCTTTCGTTGCGTGGGATGAGGATGATCCTGGAATTAAGCATGAAAAAAATTTTATTGTTGTATTATCAGCTGAACATTTCTAGTGCAAAAATCTTAATTTGCAAGCTTCAACGACCTCCCCGTCACATAAACTTACACACACAGGCAGATATTAGACGGACGGACACACACCAAAAGCAAAAGCCGAGGGAAGTTGAGATTATTTTGTCACACCTGTACAACAATATATTATGTAGAGGCTGGAGCGGTGGGCGCTGGCTATGTGTGTGTGTAAAATGGATTGTGTGTTGTGTTGGGAAAATGACGCTGAAGAATGTTTTTCCTTTTCCTCATGATTTTTAGCACTGATTACAAACGAAGAGTGTTTATCTTGATCCGGAGGGCATTACTTCTTTCTCCCTCACTCTTTTTTTGTCGATGGACAATGACAAAAGTAACGGTGATTTTACTTTTTTTCGTATGCACAACACTGTGTACTGTACTGTGTGTGAGAGAGTGTGTAATATGCATCTCTCTCTCTATTCTTGACTTGGAGAAGATTGTAGGTAATAATAATAAAGGATGAAGGAATGGCTCACGAGGAATATCAAGAGGAATGACAGTGAATGCGCTCTTCACGATTGTAGTCATAACAGATCCCACATCAGAATTGTTAGTCTCTCTCTCTCTCTTCCTCTGCACCCCCACAATATAATATGTGCATTATTATCTCAAAGTACAGTGGAAAATAGAAGGTAATTTACTTTGTATATATGTGTGTGTGTGACTGTATCTTCTTTTCACTTTGAACTTGAATGACGATCTGATTGGTAGGTTTGAAGTATGAAAAGTATATGAAAAATTCTGGTCATCCCTCTCAATCTGTGGGAATCCTCATGGCTCTCTTCTTGGCTGTTTGCAAATTTATGGAAAAATAAATAATTCACAGCTTGGTAACCCTCAAAAGTTGACTTTGACAAAATGTTATGGCGTTGGGTACAAAACAAAATTTGTCACACAATTTCCTTTTGTTGCTCTCTCTCCTTTGTAATGTTCAGTATTAATATGTATTAACAATTTTACTGGATTTCTCTTAAATTTGGCCGTTGTCATAAAACTTTTGTATAAAAGTGTCAAGTTCAATTGACTTCTGATAGGAAATTTCTTTGCATTAATTGGGAAGATTCCATTTTCAGCTTAACTCTTGCAGCACAGGATGAGAGTTGATTGTTTTCATTTTCAATTATACTTTCTCTCTCTCTTTCTTTGTTGACTATGATTAAAAAATTGAGAAAACACACATGTAGGTTTACGAGACCACCATGAAATGTTTTAAATGGGATATTTGTGTGTGTCCTCGAACTTAATTTGGGAAACTGTAGATTTTTTTGTGAATGAAACATGAGAGCGAATAGTTAAAGATACTCTTTCTTTGTAGTTGTTGAGTTCATTTTATGAGTAAATCAAAGTAGTGGACATTCTCCTTTTTCCTCTCCCCCATTTTTACCTTGATAGTGGTAATAATAACAAATGAGTACTATTTGTGAGAGGGGTAACTTTACGAGTGTGCCATACGTGTAGAATAAATGATGTGAAACACATGAGTTTGGACAAATGGCATCATCATCTTCAGCAGAGAAGACTTTTTTTTGCTGATTTAAAGAGACAAGTTTTTAACAATTTTGATTTAGAGACTCCAACTTGGAAATTTAATTCCTGGTTGAAAGTTTGAGGGGAGGGAGTGTCATCACAATATTTCATTCTATTATCCCAAACTTTATCACACTTCCGAGCAGTCAAGTTAAACTAAAAGCTGTTAGCTATGCCCTCGGTTGGAATATAGAACGTGGGTATGTTGGTTTTTCATGCCTGTGTATTTCATGCCCGTGTATTTCATGCCAGTATGTTTCATGCCTATGTGTTTCATGCCTATATGTTTCGTTGCCTGTATATTTCATACCCAGTTTATTAAGTTAATTAATCAATTAATTAAACATTATCGGGCAAAATGACTGACTGACCATCCTCCACATTGGTCATTTTTTTCATGTCAATTTCTAGTACTGGTACTAGAAAACGACAGTTTGCATTTTTTGCACTGAATCTTCTTTTTTGGTTCCGTCCAATGGACTTTCCTCATGTGAAGAAATTTCATAGACGGGCAAGACAGAGCCATGCGGCAAATAGTGCACCACACTGATAGTATGACCCCTGTGGGCAAACTGTATTCCTCCTCCTCTTCTTCTGGTATTTTCTTCTTTTTCCCTTTCTGTCTTGACCTTCCTTTTTCCTCTTTGGACCTCTTCTGTTTTTCTTGTGTGTATCCGGGTGTGGGGCAGGAGGGGATTAGATTGGAGGGGTGTGGGTGTGAGGATTGCCTCTGAGGGCCCAGGTTTGTGGTGAGTGAGATGTTGAGGAGGATGAGGTCACTGTGTGAAGTTGAGGAGGATGAGGTGCGTGTGTGCAGTTGAGAGTATGCGAAGGGCACCAGGGGAGGCTACCAAGATTGCCTGCCCTTAGAACTCCCCCTTTAAAAAACAAACTTTTTGGGCATGAAAGATATAGGCATGGAATATATGTGCATGAAACACACAGGCATGAAAAACCAACATACCCACGTCCTATATTCCAACTATGTCCTCCCCACAGACACACAAATAAATACACACACTCTCTCCCGTACAATTAGCCCAAAGTTCTGTACAGAAAAACCCACTGTTCCCTCCTCCCTTTATTCATTCTAATTTGACAGTATTTGTTTTTGAGGAAGGGAAGACTTTCTCATGAGTTATGAGTCCATATGGGACTTCACACACACACACCATTTGAGACACACCACGTGTGTGTCTGACACAGCCTAACTATCTGTAGAATTATAATTTTCTGGGATTTGATAGTCCGACTCGAATTTGTAAAAATGTTTCCCTAATTCTAATAATAATGTTTACAAATTCTCTTGATTTCCTTTTCTGTGTCTGACTACAAGCATGTTTTGTTGGGAGTCAAGAAAGCGATTGTAGAATACACGTACAACATTAAAAAAGATTTAAGAGAAGCCATCAAAGAGGAGACCGACAGAAAGGTTCAAACTATTCCACCGCTCCATAGATAAATGCAGTGTGTGTGTGTGTGTGTAGTCGGAACAAGTTTAAGTAAATAAAATATTTCATGCAGATAGATATGGGACAATTGAGAGTCTCTCCCAGTCAATGTCAGTACAATTTACATTTTTTATACTTATTTGTGAAATCTCTTTCTGTGTTTCTTCGAATTGTGTGTGTGTGTAGTCACCGCTTTGACACATTGTTCTAAATACATTGGATCGTTGTCATTGAGATGAAGATCCTTTAACGTATGTCCACGTGCCACATATTTTCACAAATGATCACACACAATTTGTAGGAAAGTTTGTGACTTGTGTAAAATTCCAAGCCCCTTTTTTCTTCCTCTCTTTGTCTCTCTCTCTCTCTTTTTGAGGTGTTAGTTCAAAGGGTGTGTTTGTGTTGTTGCTGTCCTCCTACCATTAAATTCATGTTGCCCTTTACCTTGTGTGTGTCTTTTTATTTCTCTCTTGAGCTTCAAGAATTTTTATGAAGGTTCAACCAGAGTTTATTTCTCCACTTAATTTTGTGAAGTTTATGCAGGAGGAGAAGAAAAATGGGAAGTAGCTAAATGTCCATACTTTGAAGTGGACGTTAAATATTAATGAGACATACAATTTTGGTCCACATTACATTGACCATCAAGTTCAATGGATCTGGGAGAAGGTGGAGGAGGAGAAGAAGAAAATAATTAAGGATACACAGAAGTATGGGAAGAATGTGCGTTGTTGTTATTCGGTAGTCACCGTCCCTCCCCATTTTTTGTACAGTAATCAAGAGAAGGAAACTGACTGTTTTTTTCTAAGTCTTTGTCATTTCCCCCATTGTTTATGACGCTGAATTTATTTGGTATTTATTCATGAACATCCATGTTCTTTACATTGTCTCGAAGGAAGACAGACAGCGAGATGGAGATGGTGGAGGCTCATTTAATTGTAATAAATTAACCTAATTGCTCCTTCTCCTTCTTTTTTCACCACATTTAACTATGAATATGTATGGAGAAGGTGTGCAATTACCAAAGGAATTTCCACCCTCCATTTTGAATCTGAGAGAGGAGTAAAATAATTTTTTTGAAGAAGAGACTCAGCCGCATGACTATTTATACACACGCCGTTTGTATTTCAAATGTCACTCGACTAGAATAAAATAATTTGGGAAAAGTAAAGTAAATAGAAAAGAAGAAGAGTGAATTGTGGTGACTGGAAATTGAGACGGCGTGAAATTCTTTTGCATATTCATCATCAAGTGGCGTCTCTCTTCTTCTTCTATTAACTTTCTTTGAGAGTTTTAACTCTCCGTTACACTTAACTTGCCCACACACACACGCACACACACAAACAATGTTGATGTCCTTTCTTGTTGTAAGGTCGTAGAGATTTAAATAAATTGGAAAATGCCATATAGACAGTTGACAAACAATTTTTATTATTGTCCTGTTTAGACTCCTTTCTCTAAATTACTTCTCTTTAAAACGATTTGTTGGATAGTTTCATCCATTCTCTCTCTCTCGTGTGTGTGTCTCCTCATCCACTCCACACCATTTTTGAGTGAGATACTTTTGAGAGAGAGAGAGAGAAACGTTAATGAAAGTTTCTCGGCCACCAGATTACAATATTTCTCAAAATTTGTGTGTCTCCACACACCCACAAACACACGTAAAACAAATAAGAATTGTTCGTGAGTATCAAGTTAAATGGAATGTCATTGCAATGAATAGTTTTGAAAACTTTATTGAAATGAGTCTCCATGGACTTGACTGTTGCGAAGAGAGAGAGAGAGGAAGGACAGTTGACTCTGGTATTTGAAAGCTTTGGCTGAATACTCTTAATCGTGTTCTTGTTCTCATGGGATATCATGAAAAAGTAAAAGTGATATGAGGAAGAGAGGGAAATGCTGTGTGTATTGTTAATTCAATCCAGCTGAGCTCAGTCCCTCTCTCTCTCTTGAGTTTCAAGTACCTTCAATTTTCTGGCCCTGTTCATATTCATGGCCCTAGGTTTTCATGTTGAACAAACGGACGTGTTGGAATTTTTTAAATAGCATTTATCTGTCTCTCTCTTTCTCTCTCTTCAAACATGCATGTCTGGATGTGCTGGGCAGCGTTTGCATGTTCAATCAACCCAAAAAAACTTGTACAAACATCATATGGATATCTTATGCATATGTTATCCATGTCATGTGTGTGTGTTCGTACAAATGTATTTGATAAAATTTCTCTCTCTCTCTCCAGACTTTAGGAGAAATCAACTTTTAATCCATAGTTGCTGCCGCAATTTCCAAATAATGGGAATTGCGAAAGACTGGAGAGAGAGAGAGACAAAAAAAATAAATGGGATTGTTGTAACTTGTACTCTCTACAGTCAAATTCATTCTTGTATGGTGGATGTAACAGGAAATTTCAGGTAAAATTGTACAATCCAAAATGTATGAGATACAAATGAGGGGTGGTAGTTTGTGTGTAAGGAGAGAATGATATAAAGAGTCGTGGCCTGGACTGTGACACCTGGATTACAAAAGATCGTTTAAAAGTCAAGGGATATGGAAGGCTGTGCACTTAAATAAATTATATCTATTCCTACCTGCATATTTTTAAGTTGTGGGTGAAGGGTAGTCGGGGATTCTAAAAGGAACAACAAATATGACACAGGTATGCAAGTGGTGTGTGTGTGTGTGAAAGCCAAGGTTAGACATAACAATAAAGTTTTGTTGCTCTTTCTTTCGTTTACATGGAAAATGAAAGTTGACTGAGAGAGAGAGGAGTGAGACTGTTGGTTGGTTATTGTGTTTATAGAATTATTCCAAGGGTAAAATTTTCACTTAATTTCATTTTTCTGTTGTGAGTAGGGTGTACTTACTGACTGACTGACGATGTGATTGTATGTTGCACACACACACACGAGAGGGGAGAGGGTGGATCATGAGGATACAATGTAATGAGGAATTTGTGTGGAGACTCGTGAAATGGGGCGATTGTGTCGTAGATGATTTCTTTCTGTATGAAGTTACATTTTCAAATTCACTTTTTGACAAAGTATGTCTTAGTACAAATTACATGACAGTAAATTTGAGATTCATTGTAGAAATGCAAGTACAAGAATGGTTGAAAGAAGGGAATTTTTAGAGATTTTATTTTAAAAAATATTGCTGAATTTTTTTAAAAGAATTTTGAAAATGAAGAGCCTACTTTTGCCCCACTGTACTCTACTCGTAACTCAGTTGTCTATTTACCCAGTCACCAACCACGATCGTCTGATTGTGACGAGAATAAATAATATGCATATTATTGGTTAGTTGTTGGTTACTTGGTTTGTTGTCACTTTTGCTCATAACACACAACTCACTTTTCCTTGCTCCCACTAAATTTTTCAGTCTCTCTTTTCTCCCAGTCAGTCACTGTAAATGTGTTTTTGTGACTCACTCACACACACGATGATACAATGATTGTTGAATTGGAATTTATATTTAAGTGAGAAAACATCCTCACCACAATATGACGAGGTTAGTAGTCGAGAGAGATGAAGGAAGTTTATACGTATCATTCAGAAATCATGCAAAAATCCAAGTGTTGTGTTGTGTGTGTACATACGATAGAGACACAATGGAATGTACAATGGATTATGATAGACGAGAAAATTGAGGTTTTTGTGGTGGTAGAAGTAAAGTGCGTGGTTGGAGTCGTATATTTGCACATGATATTCTTACACGATGACAGATGAGACTGTCTAGTCTCCTCTCTCTCTCTCTCTCTCTCTCTCTCTTTCTCCTCTCTCTCTCTCTCTCTCTCTCTTTCTCCTCTCTCTCTCTCTCTCTCTCTTTCTCCTCTCCCTCCTCTCTACGTAGTTTGTTTTCGATCCATTGAATTGAGGCCGTAGATCTCAAACTGTGTGTACTATTGTAATTTATGTGTGTGTGATGTTGGTTACTCTGAGTGAGTAGTAAACTCGAAAAACCTGCACACACACACACACAACTTATATTTGCATGTACTGATTGATACACATACACACACTCTCTCACTCCCTATCAAATGTTTGTAGGATCCAAATTGATGGTATAATTTAGCAAAGAAATTATTGTAAAAATTTCTCAACCTGCTTTTTTTTGCCCACCAATTTTTTTTTGCAAATGGCTTATTTTACACGTTTTTTTCCTACCCCCTCCCCTCCACAAAAACACTTGAGAAGGAGAAAGACTATTGTTTAGGGAAACCACAAAATTTTATCTTCTCCCTTCTCCGCTTGGAAAATACCTGAGATTTGATGTACAACACAAAGTATGAAGTTTTTATTCCTTTATAATCATCCCAAATGCCATCGTTTTTAATAGGCTTTATAATTTGCTAGAGAGAGAGAGAGAGAGCTTGGAAATTTGTATTCTTAAAAAATTAAAAACTTTGTAAGATGCAACAGCTGACTCCTCCAATATTCTTTGCAATTTTTGCACACACATAATTTACATATGTTGTATAAAGTGTAGACTGCATTCATTGTAAGTTAGTTCATCTTTGAATGATGGAGGAGGATATAAATCATAATTTTATCTTCAATTTCTTGTGAAAAGGATCCTTGTCATCATCATCCTCTTCTTTTTGCTCATCTGACTGTTGAAGAATTTTGTCTAGCATTAATTTTAATTTCGCATTTTTTTGCATAACACATATGGCCTTGTACATACATAACTACGTATATACTATATACAATACAGATAAGGTTCATATTAACGCTGTGTGATATGGATATGAGGAGGTATAGAAGAGAAAAAGAGAAAGCGATTGAAAATATAGTTTGTGTGTGAGGAGTCTCGAAGCTGACAAGTGAAAATTCAAACTTCAATCTGTTCCAATCAATCAACCTGCATTGCATCTCCTCTACTTCCATGTAAGGCTCAAGGTTTTGAGAAGCTTTAATATTAATAGACTCAATACAACTTATTCTTGTGTCCCAAGCCATAAAGGTAATGCTGTAAAAAGATATTCTGTTGAGAGGTTGAGATGGATGGGAACGTACGTAGCTTCAAATGGATCCATGTGAAATGAATCGGAAATCCTTGAATCATCGTCCATGTACATAAGTGTGTGGATGTATTAGAATGTAATAAAACACAGCATACAGAATGGAAGTGTGTGACACAGTCAAGTATGAACCTTTTTCCTATTTATTTTTATGCAATTTATGAGCTTGACTACCTCTCAATTTTGTACACACACACGTTATGGTGCATGGGTATTGGACACTAAATATTTCTTTACAAATTGTGATGATTATCAAGAGTGCATCGTTTAATTGAATTTTCAACGAAGAGATACTACATAGTACATTGTACATGAGACTTACAAGAGGAAAAAATGTGGATAACAATTTGGTACTAACTACATTGGACCATATGACAATTACATGTGACTCGGTAGAGAGAGAATATATTGAAAATAATGGAAGGAGAATTACTCACTCACCCTCCCTCATAAATATGCGATTGTTCAAAAGGGAAGAAAAGTAGGTAGAGAGAATTTTTGGTGGTGTGGGTTGAAGGTGGAGGTAGAAAGAATTTTTGTTTTTTTCCTGATTGATGAAGAAGAAGCTCAGTCAAGAAAATGGAGTTAAATAGTCAAATCTTAATGGAGGCAAAGGGGTTAATAAGAAATTCACTTGAAAATCGAGGTATCGCATTACACACGCATTAAAGTCGTGTGTGGATATGCAGTGACGCTACATGCATTTTTTAAATGTGACTCGAATCAACTTTTTCTCTGATGTACATTTGTTAAATTAAATTCTCTTTAACAGTTTAAATGTCTCTATATACAAAATACACAGTGTTAGATGTGGAACACAATGTGTGTGTGTGGTATGTGGAATAAGAATGGAAGGATGGAGTCATAATTTAAAGTGACATTTTAAAATATGTTTACAATAGAATTAAGAATAGACAACTTATAGCAGCTCAAAGTAGACAGTAGAATATGAATGTACATTTATGTTGTGTACAAATTTTGTTTTTTTTTACAAAATGATCCTCTGAGGTGGTGAAAAAAAGTTTTGTTGTTGTGTGTCTTTCAATATGCATGGACAAGTTTGGGACAAGTTTGTTTTATTATGTGACCGGTTTATTTTTTGCCCACAGGTGACAAATGGCTAGTGTCATGTTTGGGATGTCTTTGGTTGTCACGAGAATTATTCTATCGTGTCGTCCCGGCGGATCAATTATTCACAGACAAGAATATAGTGAAGAATTCGGATGATTATGCAGGTACTTACATCATTTCCTATTTATTTTTAGGGAGCAAATCTTACAAAGAATGCTTTCTTGCACACGCCAAAATTTTATGCCTGCAATGTAAAAAAAATTGCAGGAATCTTCAGATTTCGGATTTGGTGGACAGGGGAATGGAAGGAAGTGTTGGTTGATGACCGACTGCCCACTGTCAATGGAAGACTAGTCTTCATCCACTCCCAACAGACGGATCAGTACTGGGCGTCCCTCCTGGAGAAAGCTTATGCCAAGTAAGATTCAATTATTGCAAAATTTATATTCTAGATTGATTCAGTTATTTGACCTTCAACGACTTTTATTACATAACGAATTGGCATCCTATTTAACATTTTGTATTAAATATTAAGAAGAGTGTAGCCAAGACATGTTCTTTACTTTCAAAAAATTGTAAAGGACGCACTCAGTCAGAAAATCCTTTTGCCACGTGTGTGTCTTTAGCATACACAGGAAAAAGTACATTACTCTCTCTTGTGTCCTGTTTAAGTGTTTAGACAGGCTTGAGGATTTCCCTGATCAAAAGTTGATCAGTGAGGAGGATCTTTTGAAATAGCCTTTAGGAGAGGAATGTTTGGAGAGCAGATTTTGACAAGAGATTCAACTTCCTGCAGAGAAGAAAATGCTCTTTTAATTGTGTTAATCTTTTGAATGTGTCTTGCGTATTGAGTTCATATTGTGTACAACAGCGTTCTTTGTGTGTGTGTGTGTGTGTGTGTGTGTGTGTTTTGGAAGATTGTCACTCTCCTTTTGGCAGGCACTCTTTGACTCTTTCTGCCCTTGGCTTTGGCTTTATACCCTTTTACCTTGTTTAGCACAATTGCGTAGGGGAAAAAGAAACAAAGTTAAAAGATAAACTCCTTTCAACTCATGCATTTAAATGAGGAAATCAACTTCCATTTCTTCCTCCCTCTCTCTCTCAGCCCGACCTTTCCCTCCCCTGCATTTAATTCTTCTCTCTTTCTGTGTGTGTGTGTCGTGTGCAATAAATAAAATATGTGCATCAAGATGTATAATTAAACAATTTGAGCGGTGTCTTTTGAGCTTTTTTTTAATTCATCATGGTTTCGTACTAATTAAAATTACCAAATCTAATCTCTCTCTCTTCTATTTCCCTGTGTTTATGTATGTGTGTGTCTCTCTCTGCTCTTCTTTTCGTTTGGTCAAAAAAATGCAAAATTAAATTGACTACGAAGGTCATTCTTTGTCTGTAACAGTGTGCAACAAATTTTTGAAACCATTTTGAACGAGAGTATTATTTAATTTTTTGACATGGAAGGTCGTCATTGTGTGGTTAGAGAGAGAGTGTGTATGTGTGTGTCCCCTTGTGTCCAAGAAGGACCAAAAGAGACTGATACAAATTGATAAGAGAGAGAGACATACACAGAAGAGGAGGGAGGATAATGTCACAGTATGTTGTTAACAATTTCGAATTATGAATCGATTGATTGTTTAACGACGTTGAAATTGGGATTGTATTTATTGGTCAGGACGGAGGAGAACAACAACAAGAAATATATCATGAGTCATTTCCATCTGTCAATATTTTATTACCATTTGAAATAATGCGTCGGCACACTCACTGTCTTGTGTTGTGTTGTGTGTGGGACATTGTGAACGACAATGATAATTGTTAACGAGGAAAGACGTACAGAGGAGTAGGAAACCTTGTTATGTCAAGGTAGTTGTCTCTTGTCTCTCTCTCTATTTGTTGATTGTACATTTTCAAGACGGTGAGCAAGTCATGTCATGTCACACACACACACAACACAGTACAGTACTCTTATTTTAATTGTACTGAATTGATGGGCTGTGATGGGTTATAAAATATTCCGATGACGCTGACGGAGGTGCTCCCTTCCCTTGTATGACAGCCGGCATTTTGAACAGCCAATAAAATTAAATAAAATTGTGCAATACCAAGTATCTCGTACACATTATCCTTACATTCGAACACTTTTTTTCAGTGTGTGTGTACTGTGTGCTAAAGAGTGTGAGTGTGTGTGCCCAACCTTAAGTTTTCTTTTCCGTACTGACGTAGACTAAATGCAATGAGATTTAAGAGTAATGTTGTGTATCCTGCACAAATTTTCCCATTTGTATTCCTCGTGGATATTTTCATTTACTTATGACTCCACATTTATTAAAAATAATTACAACACACACACACTCACACACATCGAGTAAACTAGTAATTCACAAAATACCTTGTTTTGCAAATTCCTTCTCTCTCTCTCTCTCTCGTGGTTTCCGGTTTCACTTTTACCAGAGGCATACCTTGGCTTGTCCCTTAGCAGCTTTTGTGACCGCCGACCGACAGTAGTTTTAATGGCACACAGCGTAGCATATCGAGTGTATGGAGTACATGATGTTGTGTTTTGCTTGATAATTTACCCTCCGGAAATTTTTTTCCCAGAGCACAGAGTGCAAAAATTCTGTGCAAAATACAAAATGAGTGTTGTGAATGTGGATGAGTGTGTGTGTAATTACATTGGAGTTGTAGCCCAATAATTTAGCTTATGACAGATGGGAGTGCTTTGTGCTTGTGCTTTTATCAAAAAAAATGAGACTGGATATATTATCTGTACAAAGAAAGAGAAAAAGGGAGAGAGACGAAATTTTGCATAGGTTATGTACTCTCTTTTTTCTGAATATTTTACACTCAAAATCCCCCCTTCTTTCATGGTATGTACATTAAATAATGATGACACACACAAGGAATGATTTCCTGAATTCTTTCTTCTCCACACTCTCTCGACAAGTGTGTGTGTGTGGTGGAGGAACGTAGTCGTTCATCCCATGGTGGAGAGTACATTAGGAATAGACTTGTCATCCTGAGTATGCACTAAAGTAAATGGACAATTAGCTGTGTGGTGTTCGGGAAAAACAACAAGTGTCATGCACAAAGAAGTGTAGGGCTTGTTCAATAGCGTTATAACGTGATATAATAATGTTACGTACAACTTTGTGTGTCTGTGTGAGTTACAGTCATTTTGCAACACCATCCACTATGAGCAAAAATGTGTGTGCCTTTGGTGCCGTGTCCAAAGTGTACAGAGAGAAAGAGAGAAATAATAATATGAGAGAGTTATGCAGTGTACATTTAAGTATTACTATACTTCTCTTATTATTTCTCCAAGAAGAAGAAGAAGGAATTCGCTGTCAAGGAACTCAAGTTCCTCCTCCCCTCTTTGCATCTCTCTCTCCCTTACATGCACACACACAGATGATCTTATGGATATTTTCATAGCTGCCATAAACTCATGTGTATTGTGTTTTTAGCGCGGACATGGGTGCGTTGCCATGTCCCTCTTTTTTCTTATCCACTGTCTAAGGATAGGTTTCTTTGGGATTTATTATTTTCCTCATAGACACATCACACACATGTGTGTGTCCTCATGAACATGATTCAAGACAGGCTTGTGGCAATAATCACAAATCTATATATACATAACTGTAAGTGGATACCGCCACGGCTACAATGAGAGAGTCTCCCTCTCAGACACACACAAACTAGAAGGAATCCATGAGGGTAAATACAAATGCGAATTAACAATCGTCCCTCATCCACACGGTGTGGACCACACCGCACAGTCAACAATGAAAATACAAAATCCTTTCTGTAATTATTGTGGATTATACATTATTGTGTATACTCAAGTACAGGTGTGTGTGTGTGTTGAAGGGTGTACGTTCCTCAGCCCCAGAGGAGGAAGGGGAAAGGTGACAATATTTCGCAGCGGGTCATCTTAATTAATTTTTGCCAGGACGATTATCTCTAGGGCAATGAGAGAGACCATTAAAAACAAGACATTTTATATGAGTGATAACTTGGGACTGTCATTCATACAGATACAAGCAGAGAGAGAGAGAGAGAATTTTGGCATGAGATATTGCAATGTCTAGTACAGAGCAAAAGGGAAGTACATGGTTAGAAATGTGTGTGAATTTTTTGCTATTTGAATGTCTGGGCTGTAGATTAAGAGTGGAGGGTCACACACATGAGAATACTAGGAGGAGATGATAAATTTTCCAAGTCGATTGATATTGAATGAATTTGAATTCCAATAGAGGATTCCAATCGAAATTCGTACAAGGTGTCGACTACGAAACTAATTAGTATTCTACTGTCGTGTACATTTTGGAATCTCATTTAATAGTCACATACGTATATCCGTTAATGTGTGTTCAGTACAATGTAAAATCTGTGTAGCTTTACTAGTAGTAGTTGTTGTTGTCATTAAGTTGGTTCATTTGAGTTCTGTGAAAATTCCTCCTTGTCACTCTCTGCCCCACTATTCTATCACCACCATAACAATCTCTCAGATTTGCTGTGCATATAACAGAGTCAGAGAGGAAAAGATTACATTGAAATACATATACAGCATTCATCTCTGTAATTTCGTACATGATACTACAATGTAGATAATAGTGGAGAGAGACAATGTGTGTGCTTGTGTATTTGTCGTAGGGAGGAAAAACAATAAGGAGATTATTTACAATTATCCCATGTCTAGTCTGTAACACAAGATCGTAGTGTAGTGTGTATATGTAGGGTCAAAATATTATTTAAAAACAATTTGTAGGATACACTTCAACTAAAACAAAAGAGGGTTAAAAGACATTCCCTTTTCGTTTGAACTTTCCAGTTGCCAAAATGTTTTATTCATGACAATCCAATAATTTTTTGACTGTATTTTAATGTCCCAACCTTGATACAGTTTAATGAGACGGAATTCAATTCAATGTGTACGTGTGTCTACTGTGTCTACTGTATAGTGTGTACACAGTAGGAAAGGTCTCCTCCTCCTCCTCCTCTCTTGTTCTTCCCGAATGATTTAATTCTACAATTTAATTCAAGATGAAAGCAAGTTGGCCACAACGTCACACCTCACACCACGACTTTGTGTGTGTACACTTTTGTATGCTATCCCTGTACACTGCAAGACTGTTGAAACATGAATGCATGCTCATTTTGTAAATGAATTTATAGAACTGGTTACTAAAAAACAAACTACACACACACACACACATTTGTAATGTAAAATAGTTTTTGAAAAAGTCCTTTGCGTCAACCATTATCGTGGAGTACATTTTAACTGAGGTTATTCTCAAGTCTTGTGTCTCCATTTGAGTCTTGTCGTCTGCACACACACGATGCACACATTGTTGTTTTGCTATGTATTATCATTGTGTGGTCACTACACTAAACAGAGAGACACACGCTTCTCTGCACACCTTGAGTGTGTATTTCATGAGAAGAAAAGAGTTGTTAATAATATTAACACATTATGTGTTTAGCCTTTAATCCTAGCAGTCTGTGTACATCGAATTTTGTATTAAAACATTGATAAATTTTCCTCCCCCCTTTTTGAAACCTGTCACTTATGATAGCCATGAAGAGACAATGAAATTTGTACAAAATGTATTCTGGTACGAATAGTACCACCATCATCACAAGTTTAAGTCCCTGTCTCTGCGTGAGGGATTTATGGTGACCCGCAGACTCTACAATTTTTTTTGCACAGTTGACAACTGAGGAGGAGGGAAAAGAGACATTTATATTTGTGTGTCCATTCAGAGTAGAGAGGCACATTCTTCAGTCACCCTCTTATCACACTGAGACCTTTAGTTTTTGCATAGCTCCTTTCCTTTGTCCCTCTTTCTGAGGATTGTAAACTTTTTTGCAATTTTTCTGCACACAAACATTCTCGGTATGCAATGCATATTCTGAGTGAGGGAAGGGAGAGAAGGAGGCACATCATGACGTCCATGTCCTCGTTCTCAGCTTTTTATCGACTCACGTCAGATCCCTTTCTGCATTTAATTTTTTATTTCAATTGACTTTCAGATCGGCTTAAGCTTGACTGGTTTTATTGTTAAATATTCAAGAAATCTCACCTTATAATCCTGTCCATTGAGCTGTGTGCTTGTGTGTGTGTGTGGGGCATGGGCTCAAATTTATTCAGATTGGAATCCTCTTTGGCCTTTGCAATTATACTAATTGCTTTCAAATCAGTTTTTAAAATCAATTGCCAAGTCCCCTTGAAAATCGTGGTGCAGTTGCACCTTCTCCAACTCCAAAAATGTAGATCTCTTCCTATGATTAATGGGATTTTTATCGACAATGACAATGAAAGAGAGTAAGAGTATCTGTAGTCTGTACTGTCGAGAATTGGCAATTTGCATTTTAATTCCGTAGCAGATTTTTATAAAATAGGTTTAAAAGTACACAACACAATAATCACAGAAGTGCTTTAAAAACGATAGATAGAAAGTAAGTTAGTAAACTTGTAATTTAATACCAAGAAAACATTTTACCCAATTTTTACCTTTGAGGAGTCTTAGTCTTTGCCTAATTATTTGTGTGTGTGTGTGTGTGTAAAGGGACTTGTTCAAGGCATTATAAAGAAGCTTCTTAACGTATTACCTCCTTAGCTTAAGAATTGATGCTCACATTATATTACATTACATTACACTGTTGTCTGTCTGGACTGTTTGTGTTGGAGTATAAATTGTGGTCAAAGTTTGTTCAACAAAGTTCTTTCTAAGGTCAAACTTAATATTTTTTGAAAGGTTTAAGAGGACTTTAAAAACATTAGGCTAAATATTTTGATTAAATTTATGACCCTGTTTACTCACTATCCTCTTCTCTATTATCCATTGAGCCTCACATTCTTCTTCTCCTTCTATTGTGTGAGAGTGTCTCTGTTGCGTTGCAAGGAGAAGAAGATTATTGGATAATTAATTTAACAAGGAGGAAGGTTTTTTTAAAAAAAAAATGTACACAAAAAAATTTTTCCCTTTCTCCTCGCATATTATTATTCATGATCACTTCAAAACTCATGGACTGCATTTTAAGATAAAAAACTTAATTTTTCTTTACATTACTCAATTTACGATTGTGCACAATTAATAATTCTACACGTCCGTCGTCCATGCGTGCAAAAATGTACAAAAGAATAATATGAATAATTTTTTTTGCAAATACTAATTGATACATTCTGATTTTTGATTTGTTTTGCAGACTTCATGGGAGTTACGAAGCCTTAAAATACGGATCAGGTAATTTTTTTGGAGATTAATTATCAATAATTGGGAGACAAGATCGAAGAAGAAGCTTCCGTCATAGAAAACGCACTCTCAATGAGTGTAATTTCTATGACGGAAGCTCCTTCTTCGATCTTGTCTCCCAATTATAGATTGTGCGAAGATGCGAGGATGAAGCTTGCATTTTTTCCGTTGAAATTTCGTAATTATCAAGATAACAAGTTTATGTTCACATCTCGAAAGAAAGAGAGAGAACATAACACATACATGTCTAATTCCTCTCTTCTTCTAATTATATGTTCAGCCCTGGATGGTTTTTCTGATCTCACCGGCGGCATCACAGAGACGATTCGGATTCGACAAGATCCTACGAGTTGCAGCCGGATCCTGAGTAAACTCCTCCAAATGACGTCCATCATCAGCGTCTCAGTCCAAACCACAACACAGGTGAGTGTAGGGTTAATCTGATCTTTACTCTCCACCATCATGAAAAGATGCGTGAACAGGTTGTACCCATACACAGTGAGGAAGATGACTCCTTCGAAATCCAAAGGGATATCTTATGATGAGGAGGTCACATTTTGACTGTCTAAATGGATTTTTGCGTGTATAATTTCCACAAATCACAAAATATGTTATGGTCAAGTCATGAGGATGATCCTCCTGCGTTTCTCCTGCTCCTGCTTTGGTTGTCACGGGTGGAATCATTAAAACGTTTTTTTCAAAAACTGATTCAATATCATACTTCGTCTCATAATGTTGTGCGTGTGTGTGTTCATAGGAATGAGAACCATGTGTGTGTCTGTGTAGGTACTTGAGTTAATGAACGAGGAAAAAATTTTCCATTTATTGGTGTGTGTGTGTGTGTGTGTGCAGTGGAGAGTGGTACATGGAAGAGGGTCTCAGATGAGGAGGAGGATTATAAATCCTTCTCAATGTCATCTGAAAGCCATAAATGAGGAGGAAGATAAGTCAACAGAAAGTTGGTCACTTTTGAGTCCTTTTGTGGACCATACACACAAAAAATTATGGAATGGTCACTCACAAATCTCTAACTCGTACATGGATCAACTTTAAATGGTTTTTAGTTCACGTAGCACATGTAGTACAAGTATCTCTCTCTCTTTTGCGTGTGTCTGTGGAGATTGACTTTGGGCTATGTGAAGCCTTTGTCTCCTATTTAGTATGAAGTAATGCTGAGGGTCAGTCAGTGTCAAACGGACGGCTCAGTGCCCTATGAATTGTGAATAATAAAGAGAGTACAGCTGACAATGCAGAGAAGCATGAATGGGGAAAAGGAAAAAATTCGCTAATTATTTGAGCGCAAATATTTTCATACACAACACAACATAATCAAACACAGTCACACATTCGTAATGAGAAGAAGGTCACAGCTTGGAAAAAATGGAGAAAAAATGTAGTGTAATTTGGAAATGCATTTTATGCATATTTGTGTAGTGTAGTGTTTTTTGCAGTGGAGAACGTGCAGGAAAAAATCAAGTTTATAACACATTCTCTTGTATGCACACAGAAATAGATGATTTTCAAAATGTAAAAATTGTTATTTATTTCCTCCACGCGGCAATCCTTCCTTTTTAACGAACTGGCTAACGAAGAATTTGTGTTGTGGATCCATCGTTGTCGTTGTTATCCAGGATAACAACAATCCAAGGGGATGGAATAAAATGTTAAAAGTTGTATCATTTCTTTTTCCCCTTCCCTAGGTCAAATGGATGTTAAGTGGTGAATGGATGAAGTGTGTTGATAGGAGGAGAGAGATGCCACACAATAAATATAGTCAAAGAGTAGGTCATAATTTCTTTGCTCATTATTTGATTCCGCCTTGTGAAAAATAGGCAAGTTTAATTTACCGATGACGATTTTGAGAGATGCACACACTACACACACACTCGCAGGGGAGAAAGAGACTCTCTTTAAGAGAGGTGGACGTCGTTCATGACACGATATAAAGGCGAGTGGGGATATTGCATGCGTACTTACCAGCAGACATTAATGAGAAAGGATCACAGACGGTGTCTAATGCCGATATATATATATATATATGTGTAATACCTGTACGAATAAATGTGAGACTTGACTCATTCGATGAGGGGGGGTTTACAGATGCAGACCTTTTACAACAATTTTACAACAAGATGGGCTGGGGTCACGAGCACGAAACGAGGCAGGCAAAAATTATCCTCTTCTCTTCCTCTCCTTCTTCGTCTGTGGATAGATACTTTAACTATCATTCTCATATCCTCCAAAGTTGGTTTACAAAAATGTAAACAAGCAGAGCAAACACGTGAAACCATATTAATAAATAATATTCAATACTGAGCTTCAACGCACAGGACATGAGGACGTTGGAAGGGTTTAATAAAAATTGATGATACACAAAAGAACAGAATTCCTCATTCCACGGAGAAATGCTAGTAAATATTCATTCTTCCTCATCTTCATATATTTTTATAATTGTATAGTCTCAGTAAAATTTCCTGTATCTTTCTTACATGATTTATTTATGTTTACTCCAATATACGCATTAGAGCTGTATTTTTTGTATCGCTTCGAACATTTCTCTGACGAGATGTTTTCTGACTCACCATCTTCTCTCTCTCCCTCTCCAAATGTCACAAAGGTCAAAATTCCTCAGGATAAACAACACAGAAAAAATAGATTTGAACCACAACAACAACTTTTGCGAATTGTTTTTTTCTACATACATATACCTACATTCTTCCTCTGTCTGTTTTGATTAGAATCTAAAGAGAATTTCGCGATCTCGACTTGCCCTTCTCAAAATCAAAAAAACGTTGTTCTTCTTGTATCACTAAAGCATTAAGGCCTCTCTTGCACTTCATGTTTGCTTGTACAATAGATATTTTTTTGATCATTGTAATCACTGTACAATTCATAGTGAAGTGTTTTGATTGGACACTCTCTGACATTCAGTTTAGAATCTTTGAAGATGACGTGATTTGCATGATATTATTTTAAATTTTTCTGTAGCCAAAATAGTGGCTGTGGGTTTAGCCTGAAGGTCGACACATTAAAAGAAAAGATATGAGAGACTGTATCGTATAATAATCATCACACACACACACTCACAGTTAGGTACATTATATTTTACTCTTGAATCAAGAGTCTTGATCCACTGTTCAAGCTTATTACCAACTTCCACATCACATTTTCTTAACATGTGAGCTGGCAAAACGGTTCAAATTCCACTGCACCAAGACCATGGGTCATATATAAAGTGAATTGTTACCAATACAATGCGCTGTCCATTGTAAAAATTTGTGGCCGTACAACAACAAGGATCGAATGGACTAAACAATAATAATGTGTGTGTGTCAGTAAATCTAGAGTGCCCTCCCTCCACTTACACACATCCATGTATCTGTTAAAGTAATTTACAGATTGACATTTTGTTCCTTGAACCTGAGGCCACAATTCAGTAACAATAAAAATATTGTTAATGTATCTACCATGTCAGATATATGATACAGTGTAGAGAGTCCATTTTAAAAATATTAGGTAAGTCCTCGCTCCAATCTATTAAAAGTAGTCCAAATCTTTTACCCACAAGTTTTTTCCTACCAAAAAAAATAGAACCTGAGAAAACTGCCCTACATTATTCTTATTATTGTAGATGGACGGACACTCATCATCATGATGTGTTATGATTATATTTTTCATCTGCTATTGCTATTGAATTTTCCCGTTTGAAGGGTTAAGAAGCCAGGGCAGTAAGTCCAAGTCCAACGAAGGGAAAAAATGTTTTATTATTTTTTCGTTTCTCCCAAACACGAGTTACACTATAGCCATAGTCCATAGCTATAAAGGGTGGACGACATAGGATGCGAAAGAAACCATGTCCGAGTTAACTGGAAATAGAAATTTATTGTAGAGAAAAAAACTAGTAATGGGATATTACCCCACGAATTACTATTACCTACAAAACAGAACCAGAGTAGAGCAGATAATTCGCAGACAGTTTCTTTATTATCGTCAGTTATCCAACGAAAATTGTGATTAGAGAAAGAGAGAGAAAATGACTCTTTTCCAAAGTGGGGAGCTGAAAGGTTTTTCTGTGAAATAAAATACTTAAAATCGTTACTCCTGTCATAATTCTCAAGTTGATTACCTGTACTAATCACAAATTGAGAGGAGGAAAGAAAACCTGAAGAATCTTCCAGATAAATCGTAGGGAAGACATACGTTTATTTGTCACAAGATCCCAATTCAGAGCAGAATGTCAATAACATTCCATTCTCCTAGCAGACACAACAACACACATACAATAGAAAATACCCATTAAATTCATATTAAAAGGTGGAGGGAGTGATCAGCTAATGTGTCAGTGTGTTGTGAACTCCATATGAAGAGGAAGAGACGTGGTTTGAGAATAGGATTCAAACTGTTTACAATTCACTCGTTGTTAAAAAAACTGAATTACAGTTTTTTTATTTGTGTGTAGAATATCACATGCGGTGCTTTTGATTTCAACTCATCTCTCTTTTTATTTCTGTCTGACTTTCCAGTGCGGAGGACTGATCTAGTTTTTAGTTTAATTTGTACCCTTGTCCTCTGTCCCACTTCTACACACCTGTAACTACGGTGTATATTATCTACAGAGGAGGAGATGAGACGACAAATATGTTCTTGAAAATTAGTTTGTGGGACTCTTGTTCATCTTCGTGGGACTCCCTTATCACTTCTTCCTACTTCCTCTGTATTTATAGTCCATGATGATGGTATAAATACACCATCGCATCATACCTGTCAGGGTGCGTGTAGCCTCTACCTTTGTATCCTTGAAATGATATTATTCCGAGTGTAAACTTTTTATTATTGCTGTGCCTTGGTGGCAAAAAAGGATGTCACATCTTTTCCTCCTCCTCCACTCTGTCTACCTCCCTTTTATCCAAAGTAGATGAGTATATATAGTACAAGGTGTGTATGAGATGACTGTGTGGTAGTAGTACAAATTGTACTCACAATGACAATTTTCCTATTATACTTGACAATCATCTGTATATACAATAATAAATGGTAAAAAGATCAGGTATAACAAAACAGCTTCATTTTCTTCCCTTTCAATTGTCTTTCTTCTGTTAGAAGAGGACTTTCCATCATACATCTCACAAGTTGTGTTGAAGAATGTTTGACCGGCTACTATATCTGTACACTGTGTATGTATTGTCGACTGTAGGTAATTTTAAATGTGAGTCAAAATGTACGTGTAGCCCTTGCAGCTCCCAAAAAAATTCTTATTACCTTTAATAATACAGACAGATAGGATATAATGGGGAATGGAGGCACAGCATGAAATGTTTTTGCGGTCCATCCTACACACACATACATTGTGTATGATACACACACACAGAACAGTGAGGTGTGTGTGTTTGCAGGTGTAAATTCTCAATTGAGCATCTCATCCTATCTTGAGTCTCATCTTGAAAGAAGAAACGTTTATTTCTATTCGAACAGGCCCAGAAGCCGCAGAATTTAACTTTGAGGGGAAGATGGATGAGGTGGTCTTGTCTTGTTTGCACTGATTCCATTCGATCCTTCTCTCTCTCTCTCTAGTACACACACACATCTCTTCCTCTAATATTATGTTCATGATTAAACGTAAATACATTTAAAAAAGAGTCCTTTTGTGGCTAATGTGAATATTCTGTCAAGTTGGTAGTTCTCATCTCACAGAGGGATAAAAGTGTGTGAGACGAAGAGTGCCGGGAGTGAAGAGACTATTAATGTCAAGGACTTGAGACAAGAATAAAATGGTTGGCCAACTTCCCTTCAATTTCTCTTCTCCTTCATTTTTGCATTCAGCTTTATGACTATCTTGCCGACACTATTTTAATTTCCGAGAGTTTAAGGGTGGTAAACCAACTGCAACCTGCACATTCAAAATCCCATTTTGGGAAACACACACACACACTCACTCTTGAAGTGGAGGCCACAATTTCGTGTGTGTGTTGTGTAGTGTGTAGGGAGTTTAAAAAAGATTAGTTATTTGAATTTATGGAATGAATTGAGCTGAACGCTCACTGGGCACTTTGAGAGAGGACGAGTCATGATCATGATCATAATAATAATATATTTTTTATTAGTTTATCGCTACTTTGGGTTTACTGCCAAAAATCGTGGGGTTACTCCTCATCCCTCCAAACCCTGATCGTTTTCCCTCTCTCTCTCTCTCTCTCTCTCTCTTGTTGTTGTTGTGGGTCAATCCTACTCATCTGCCTTTTCCCCAACTAATAAAATAATTAATGAATAAATTTTTAATGTGTAATTATGTAGAGGAGGGAGAGAATCTAGGTATTTAGGTTTGGTGTGAGGAGGAGGAGATGAGGAGAGACCCCCAGTTGAGATGGATGAGAGTTAAATTGATATGCAAACTGCAAGTTTGTTCAACAGAAGTGGGAGACGCTCAAAGTGTGTGCAAAATGTGTGTGTGTACTTATAGACTCTCTCGAGTGTGTGAATAATGAATTTTTGCCACTGTTTCCATGTAGAACGATCATCTGTCTTTGTTATGTTGTACAAAATTTATATATGGGATGATTAAAATGATTTCTAATTTGATTGCCATCATTTCTTGTGTGTGTTCGTCCCTATGTGAGGGACTGCCCTTGTAAGGGTGAGTTCTGTTTATGTCACACTTGGTCTTTGTGTACGGACAACAACAATGAGACTGAGTGGTGGATGAAACATGAAACTTGTAATCAACCACACACACAAAACAACATAAACAATTTGTCTTGTAGAGATCTGTCTTTGTAAAACAACATGGAGACACTTCTTATTCCCCTCTCCTATAATTTGATGATGATGAAATGACATTTTTTTGAGACAAGTGTCCATGTACTCTTGTCCAAAATATAATTTTGTCATTGTACACAGTACGTAGTCGTAGTACAGAGTGGACTATTTTAAAATGTGACAAAAAAATTGTGCAAAAAGTGGTACATGATCCACACACACACACACACAATAGTCGTGTCATACCATAAATGAGAACAAAAATTCGGACAAAATTACATTGCAATTTACTTTTTTTTGGAAGTTTGTCCTCTGTTTGTGCAGTACATTATATTTTTAGGAAAATGGTTCTTGAGACTAAAAGGAGAGGTGGGAGTGCAAATGATAATGGAGGAATGATTAAAGATAATAAGAGAGAGAGAGAGAGGGAGAAAAAAGATTAAGTTTTAGTTGAGTTCCTAGTTAATTTTTACTTTGAATTAATCCTTCTCCCTCTTATTCTTATTATGTACATAATTTTAATGATAGTTATATAGTCCGCTTGAAGACCCATCACCCAATGGGTACAAGCAAGAACTAATAATATTAGCATAGATTGTTTCCACTTGTGTAATAATCTGATTGGCAACCTTGTCTTTTCCAACAAAAACATTGTTGAACAATAATGAAAGCACCCAAAAACACACACACACACAGTACGTAGTACAGAAATGGCCATTCACTAAATGTGGAGTGTCCAAATTCCATGAAATCAAATTATAAAAACAATTAATTTTTAACAAGACCAACAAGAAAAATTAATAATAGCAATAGCAAGGATGATAATAGTAAAGAGATTGTCGCAAGTGAGTCTATGTAGAGATCCATGCTCACACCATGACCCACCTCACATCCTAACACTCCAATTGTTATGAAACTTGTTAATTTTCCCCCCTCACCAATTAATTCTACTCCTGTTTTAATTGCTCATATCATATCAACTTTTTTTAATAATCGACCAATCCATCTTCCACCTGTGAGTGTAAGAGTCCATGTAAGAGTCGTGAGCTTCTAAACCTTTTTAATCATCATCATCTTTAAAAAAAGGGGATTACTTTCTATTCTTTTCGTTCCTCTACAAGTCTAAATGCAATTTTTTGTACAAATAGTCAAATTAAACTAATAAAAGAGTAGTGGTTAGAGAAAGAGAGGGAGGATCAAATTGATTGAACCATCTTCATCCAACCAAGTGTACATACATTAATTGTACCTTCATTTAAATGCATTAGTGTGTAGAGTAGATGATTAAATATTATGAAATTCCTAATGAATATTATTTTTCCTTTTCTTTTCTTTACAGTCACGGAATCACTCTGACAAATTAGCTAATGGAATCGTCTGTTCACTCAACTACCGAGTCTTTGCCGTGGAAAAGGTAAGAATTCTCCTGCAGTATTTTTATGACGATGACTTTTGTCTTCTTGGAATTTTTACTACTGTACTCTGTACTGTGTAATCAGATAAATAGTGGAAAAAGGGACAACCCTAACCTACCTTCCTGCCTTCCTCTCTCTTTGTCCCAATGACAACATCATTTTCACAAAAAAAAAACTCTCACTGACTTTTCATTTTTTCACCCAATGACTTTAGAGGAAGCTTAGAGAGGAATGAAGGGAGATTTCGATTAAATAATATTTTATTTATTGCCTCCACTATTCGTACATAAAGACACAATATATTTTTGACAAATGGATTTAATATGATGATCAAGCCATGCAGTTGAATAAGCATCTTTATTTTACTGACAACATTGTGAGTTGAATGCAATCCCATGTTAACTTTTTTGTTATTGTCGTCATTATTATTTTACGAGAGATTGTGTTCACTTGTGACTACCTTTACGCACATTCCATTGTAAAATAATTTTTTCCACACACACACACAAACATCTCCATCATGTGACCAAAGTTCACACACACACACACACACATACTGAAGTTCACTCTTTTTTACCACACGTTGACACTCCACATTATGCATGTAGTTAAAGGACTTTTTAAAAGACTTTTAAAAATCCTTCATTTTCTTGACAGATTTCCCCCCACACTTCCTCCTCATCCACGTTTTTAATTGTTCATGTAACTTTTCCTAGTTTATGACTCTGTGGAGAGAGAGGAGGATTGTGCGTGTAAACAATCGTCATTAAATACGAAAATTTACAGTCAGGCAAGAGTGAGAGAAGAGGAAAGGAAAGAAAAGGATGGAGAGGATGGAAAAGATAGGAGAAAAAACCTCAAATTCAAATTGCAAACAGGAAATGAAATTTTTCGTAAGAGAGACAGAGAGAGGAAATTAAAATGGAGATTGAGGATAAATGTTCACATTACTGTAAAGAGGGGCAAGATGTTGTAATACAATACAGAATACTACAGTATTTATACATACACACTTTTCTCATAGCTTTTCTCCTATTGTCTCCTCATGTACATTTGCACTGTTTATAATAAAATATACATGAGGGTAGGTTTCGATTTTTGTGAGTTACGTTGGCCACTATTTTGTCTCTTCTCTTGCAAACTCTTCTTGAGCACACACTTGACTTGACAAGGAGGAGGAGTGGTCTAGTGTTCATCGTGAGTAACCAAAGTCCATCAAAAAAATTACAATTTAGAGGGAAAAAAGCATTCTAAAAAGTACACATGACTAATACGTGTGTGTGTACTGTGTAGACTATACATTGTAGAGTTGAGGAGGAGGGGATATTAGCATATTGACTTGATCATACAATTATAAAATACATGGATGGGAGTAACATGATCCGAGTGCTTGTAGTCCCAAAGCTCGTGCTACACAAAACTAAAAACTCTCATCCCTCGTCATAATCTCTAGAGTGTAGACTAGTAGACTGTGGAGTGTGTGTACAGTTTTGAGAGTATAATGCATGCTATTACATGGTTAAGATGACTTTTCAAAATGATGTAGAGGAGTATTTACCTACTTTTTGTATACTTTTGACTTTTACACTCCACGATTACGAACAATACGTAGAGCGCAGAGGAGCGCTTTAATGTTTGAAGAACCTGTAAAGGATCCCTCTCTCTCTCCCCAGCACACACACATTATACAAGGGTCTTGTTCATTAGCATTTAATTTTTTTGCATAGCAATTGGCACATTCATCTTTTTTTCACTCAAGATTCCCAATCTTTCTCTCTTTTTACACTGAATTTGCACTGGCGGCTTGATTTTGTTGAGCGCAGCGTCTCTTGTCGTTGGGTGAACTCAAGGCAGATTGAGAAGAATTGGGATGCACACGTGATGGAGTGTCTCAAGTAATTTTGACAAAATCTACACACTTTTACAAGAGTAGACTGGAGTGCGTAGGTCAACGTGCTAAAAGAGGGGAAGGATAAGAGGCCAACTGTGTGCATGTGTTTGTCTTCCAGCTGTCCAATTGTCTGGGAAGAAGACAATCAGTGGAAGTTGAATCAGGAGATCCGTTCTCACATGTACAATTCAGTAGTCATCATCCTCATAACATGTTCATGTTTCATGTGGAAGTTGAAATTGGTGAAGCCCAGTCAGTCTCAGCATGCCCGAAAGTACTTCACACACAATCATATTATCATGGAAAGAGAGAGAGAGAGAGGAGAGGTGCAAAAGGGAATAACCAATCTCATTTGAACAAAAGATAATTTGCAACAAATTTTCATTGTTTCCGCATCCCTTCTTCTACTCTGCAGCCAGAACACCAAAAAGACAAGAAGACAACTCTTCCACCTGTCACACACACTCACTCTCTCCCTTGTAGAGTATACAGGTATCTGTAGTGGAGAGAACACTGATTTCCAATCAGTTTGATAGTCATCTTGTCATTACAATCCCTCCTGTGCCCCAGTCCAAGCCCCAATCCATGTCCAACTAAATTATGTAGAGTATCCCTTTCCTGTGTATCTTTGAAGATTTTCCAATGGAATGTCATGTGTTTGCACAAAAAAGTGATTGTGCCCTCACACAACACACACATGGAACTACATTATTGCTGATAAGAGAGAGAATTAATTCAAATGTGTGTATGTGTACCATGTCAAAGAGGAAGAGAGAATTGTCAATTGGACAATTCGTCACTTGTATTTCCCTCACGTACGATTTGCCCCTCATATTTTTGGGAAGGATTTTTAAGCATCTGGACAGGGATTTTGACATGATTTTGTTTTGCATGTTGGATTGAAGCCAAAGGAATTGGATGACAAACTCATCATGTCAAAAGTCAAGAATGATGAGATGTTCTCTTGTTGTTCGAGTCATCAAAAATTCGTTCAGAGAAAATTCCTTTCATTTATTGCCCTTTGACAAAGGGCCTTTGTCTTGTCTCACATGGAAAGGTTGCACGGATGTGTAGACACACACGCACACACACAGACAAGTTTTATTGCGGGGTTTATTGTCTCTGTCTGACTCTTAGTGTCATTTTTAAGGAAAATGGAGGATGATCACTCTGTGAATTTGTTACTGTAAAAGTTTCCTCTCTTGTCCATCCAATAATAATTACAATCCTCTGTTCACCCTTTATTCTATACCAGGAAAAATGTGACTGTGTATTTCGACTCGGAGTCATAATCAGTTGATGATCCTTCCTACGAGAACTTTTGCCTTTGCTGTAATTGTGATGGTAAATCATTCTTCTCCATTGTACATTCGATTGTTCACCCATTGGATAGTATTTGAGCAATTATATTATGTTAATGTAATGCTTAGATTACATATTAGTGAGTGCGTGTTTTGAAGAAGTGAGCTTTCACAATTTTTTTAGTCCTCTTTGTGTACATGTTAATGTTAATGAAAAAAATATTCGTACAATAATAATATGAGTGGCCTCTCAGACACTGTTGTACACACACACACACACACTTACATGGATGACGCTGCTCTCATGAACATAAATGGTGATTGGGAGATGTGAGGAATTTCATGAAGATGAAGATAATAATAATGTTCCTGCTTATATAATCTGTATTGCATGAGTGAGTACAAGTCTCATCCCCACTATTTACTGTATGTACTCTTTGGATGGTGATGATATGGAGAGGATCCTGCATTAAATTACTCTGAAGAGTCCCCACTCAATCCTCTCTCTCTCGATATTACATTGATTTTTTCATATTTTCATCTCTCTGCAATTTTTGAATGGCTGTAGCTGTGGATGTGATGTTCATGTAATCATATCATAAATACATTCACATATTATGAACACACTTGTTCCACACTCGCTCAGTACACACCCCTTCGTTTACTCCTTTCATTGATGAATTCATTTTTTATCCAAAGACATTTTCCCATTCATTGTCCAAGAGTGACACACACACACATTGGCATCCAATGTGATTCGAAAAAAGAGATTTCGTCTCTTCACTCTCCATCAAGATGATATTGTGTGTGTGTGTGTGTGTGTGGAAGAAGAATAGGAGAGAAGGGAGAGAGGAAATGGTCATATCTTCATAGATGTCCATCGTACAATCACCAATAGAGTACACAATGGTGTAGGCAGTTAGTACTAAATTTACTGCTAAATTATGCAGCAGTCAAGTCCATTCCGTCGAGATCCATATAGTTACAATTGAAAAGAAGATTTTGAGCATACATCATTACACACACTCACACAACACATAACAGGCACACACAGGTACAGGCGTACGTGTGTAGAGGAATGTGTGTCCACCCTGTCAACATGTACGATAGTGAAGAGAAACTTGGAGAGGGAAAAAAACATCAAATGATAATTTTATTTATTTATACAGACGGTTCAAAATGTTGACCATTACCTGTGCGTCTCTGTATTGTGTTACCTGTGTGTGTGAGAGAGAGAATATGTGTTTAAATTGTAGAAAGGGAGAGACACTCTAAGAGTAAATATTTAGTGAGATGGTAAATAAGACATGTGCTATGATGTTCATTACATATTTATGTCCGTAGTCCCTTCTATTATCACTCTATTTAAAAAAGATTCAAATACACAGATTAAATTCGTGTAGCCATAGCCAGCCATACACACACACACAACGTGTGATTGGAGTGAAGGGAAGGAAACATTTCCGTATATTTTCCCTCTCCTTTAATGGTTACTCACTTGTAGAGTGAAGTAAAGGGATTTCACACACACACACACACACGCAACACACGAGGAGAGTGCGGAAGAAATAGTTAAAATGAAGGGGGAAGTACACACACTGTGTACTCAAACTCTACTCTAGTGAGACGACGACGAATTGTGTGTTGTCAAATTATCAATGAATTTTCATTTCTCTCTCTCTCTCTCTCTTTTAAATTAAAATTATATGATTATTACTACAGTTTAACATTAATGCTGTGGGATCATTAGGAGAAGGTGAGAACGCACCCATGAAATGTTGTCTTGTACGACTGACTGTGTGTGTGTGTGTGTCTGGGTTAATTGTACGTGTACACTATATACAATAGTAATTTGGATACAGGCGGAAAGGAGACGGAGTGACTGTTGGTGGTAAATCGAAGCCCTAATCAAAAGTCATCATAATTATTCTCTTTCCACTGCACACTGACATTTGATGAAACACACATCAAAAAATTATTGTACGCTTAATTGTCCGTTGTCTCTCATGCCTGTTAAGCTTTTGTGTGTTGTTGTCTCTGTTTGTGAGTCAAAATTTTTGTGGACGTCAAAATCAAAATCTCACAAATGGAAGAGTAGGGGATAACATGTAATTGAACATATTATAATGTTTAATATGACATAATATAAATTTATTGACTGTTGTCATCGCCATGACATGTCAGAGAGAGAGAGAAATGTGGACAAGCCTGTAAAAAAGTTAGAGATGTACAGACAGAAGAGAAAAAAACAACAAAAATATCTGTATCTTCTATGCTAACTGAATACTAAATAATATGGCATTTACTTTTCATTAACTACCACGTCCCTTGGTTCCTCACACACACACGCGCACACACAGACACAAGATCACTTTTTGTATATTATGCAACATGGAGAAAAAAAGCACTAAATCAAAACTTTCTACGAGGCTAAAGGATCCGTCAATTTCCTTCATTAATATTCACTCTACATGAGAAGGAGAGAGAGAGAGAGAACCATGTTACAATGTAGTTTACTCTTAATAGTTCAATTTAAAAGGGAACTTTGACAGAGAGCCATACTGACACACACACACACAAGTAATAAACAGCCATAAGAGTAAAGCTCTCCTTTCCTTATTGATTATTATTATTGGAAACACACTATACATGAAATGATGTGGTCATAATGGTGTACTTACGATGTAACAACTAAATCATTGTTATTTGTTGTTGTTGTTGTTACGTTGGTCAAGTCATTTTTTATGATGACATTATTAAAACACACACACACTCTCTCTAATAATGCGGACAGGCACAACTCACGATAAATGTAATGGATGCTTAATAATAATGTGGCGATACAATTACAATTTTAAATATAATTTTTATTCTTTCCATCACCACAACTCACCCACTCTCAGAAGAAAGAGAGTAAGAGAGAGAGAGAGACAAGGAGGAGACAAACCCATCGTCACATCTTAATTATCTTGTCTCAAATAAGGGCCCACAAATAAAGAGCTTCAACTAAAATATTTGTTTTTATTCTTTCCGAGGCAAACGAACTCTCCCTCTTTTTTTCTGTTACACATACCTAGGACAATAAACACACCACACACGCACACACAGGGAGAGAGAGAAACAATATTTCATGATGCACTGGTGGTCAGAAAAAAAGTTGAGAACTAAAAGGACACACAGTTGATGATGGACACACAAAATAGACAATGGGATTTTTTACAAAAAATTCCATTCATCATCATCATCGTCATAAAACTATGGGGGCTTCACCTTATCTCTTGTACCTTTTTGTGCAACTTTCTTATCGTTTGCCTCGCTGCAGTGACCCAAAGTGAATTATTACATATCAGAAGAATTTTTTGACAATCGTGAAAGTCCACTGTAATGTGTGTGTGTGTCATTCTCATTTTTGAGAACACAGAGTAAAAGTTGGGTCTCACAAAAACTTTAATGCCCAATTGAGCCTTCCACAATCAAACTGAACTGTTGTAAAAGTATTCTCGCGACTGACTAGCCAATACATTGGTACTACCAATTTGGTAGACACACACATACACACACGCACAGTTGGACATATGTAGGGAGGCTGGTTAAAAAGTATAATTGTTCGTAATTTAATACAGGATGAAAAAAACTTAATTCATCACAGCTAATAATAATGAGCATGAACTTTTGTGTGTGTGATTTTTTGGGTCTGTGTATTGGGTAATAATACATTTTAGCAGACTGTCTTTAGTTCTAAAGGAGTAGACAAGGGATACCGGTAGCGACAAGCTGTCTAGCTAGGAATTACGTGAATTATGCTGTTTTTAAAAGTATATTAATGGAGAGGAGCTGTAAATCTACTCTCTGTTCATGATTAAATTATGTGTATGTGTGAAGTCATGTTAATTTCGTTCACAGCATGAGAGATACTTGAGTACAATGTGATTTAATACTGTATATACATGAGCAACGATCAACGGCTTCTCTCTCTCTCTTTCTCTCCCTCTCTCCACGTGTGTGTGTGCCTCATGCCAATGCTTGTTTTTTATGGTGGTGTTGGTGAGAATAATAATAAGACTAAGAATAATGAGAGATTTCATAGGAAAATTGGAATAGTCGTCTCAGGTCTTTGCCGCTGTTCTCAAACAAACACACACACACACACAAGTGTCCTCCTCTAAATTGTAAATACAATATATGTGTGTGTGTGATCATTATGATATCTTCCTGACTTGAGTGTGACGAAATTTTCCAACTCTTGATTTTCCTCAACTGTTTATCTCCCTCCCCTGTCTTCCTTCAACTTGAGATTTTTACTCCATTTTTATTATAATAATGCAATAATAATTAATTCCTGTCTCTTTTTTTGTCAAGGTGGAAATGTACGGTGGAGAACCTCTACAGTTAGTTCGACTCCGTGCGTCTGGTTTAATCCCTGAGTATGTGGGTGCCTGGTCAAAGTCCTCACTCGGTACGAAAACATTCTCATAATTTGTATCAATTTTAATATGTAACAAAAAAGGTGAGACATAACTGTCTCAGGGGGGAAAATGGATTTGTTCCTAGAATTTGATCAAAAAATGACATCATTTGTCACCTTACAACAATTAGCAACAGGACAACTGCAAGATTGTGCCCTTGTCCTTGTCTGCAAAATTAAATGAACTGCATTTTATGACATGATTTAAATTAACTTTTTGCATATTGTTTTGCAGAATGGGATGAAGTTCCTGCCACTACAGGTTAGTTTCGTTTTTTAGTGCAATTATGTATAAACTCCTACCTGTGTGCTTTTAATTCCAGAACAATTAATAGATGATCTAAATGATCGTTTGCTCAACTATTGTCATTCTTTTCTTTCCAGTGGAGAGACTAGCCGTGAAGCAATTAGCAGATGGAGAATTTTGGTATGTAAAATAGTCTGAAATTTTTATTTTGAAACTCTTCCACTCAGTTCTACACTGTAATTTTTAGATTATGTAAGTACATTTGAGTCACCTCTTTAAATTGTGGTTATATTAGGTTCCTACATTTACACTGAAGTGCCCCTAGGTTTTATTAAAAGAGCATTTAAATTTAATAATTTGTAGGTTGATCCAACATTTCATGGTTTGGGGTGCGTGTGTGTAAAGTGTGCAGAGTGGAATTTTTGTAGTTAGTAAATCTTTCAACACATTTGCATTTTACTTTAGTACTACACTCTGTAATATTTCTCTATTCGCCAGCCACACAACAATATAAGAAAAAGGAACAATGACTTCATGAAAATTATAAAATTGGAGATAATCATGCTCATGGGCAGGAATTTAGATCTAAACAAAATAAAATAGAGAGAGAGAGAAGGAGAGAAAAAAGCAATCCAAGTTATATTTACAAGTGAATTCACTTCTCCTCCTCCTCTTTCTTTACTCCTACAATCCTAACAAGGCATGGCAAAGCAATTGTAGATAATTTTAAGCAAACGTGTGACAAGTTCGTGAGTGCGTCATATTTGAAGCTTATTAAAGACAGAGAGAGAGAGGGGGAGAGAGAGATATTATTGTAAAGGGCCGTGCATTAGAAGATTATGCAATTATTATTATTGTGTGAAGGTTTTGTTGTTCTTTTTTTTTACTCACTCAGTCGCAGTCTCCCTCCCTTTTTTTGCTCATTATAAAACTGTTTATAACTAATTCGGAACGATCTATCTCGTACATATTATGACACAAGGGCCGCACGTTACTACCACACATCTACAATAATACTCCCAAACAGAGTACGTTCATGACCAAAGGACTATCATAAAAAAAACTTATTAGGCATGGGTCTAAAACTTGTATAATTTCCCTACAATTTTTTTTACCCAAGAATTGCACCATAGTCCCAAAAAATGGAGTATCTTTAGTACACACCATCGGAATGTAGACAGGCATGTATTCTACGTTCTACGTAATATGGACAGGACTTAAAAAGAATGAGAGGTCGTACCAGAGCACCAAAAGTGTATTAAGTACGTGTGTCTACAATACATACTACACACACACACGTTTAGTTACGAATTTCCCTGATGATGTCGTATTATCCTAATTGTATTATGTATGATGGTCATTACACACACACACACACACACACACTGCAAAAATTCTTCGGATGAGAAAAGACTATTTTACTCAACAAAAAAATATATTATTTTTTTCCCTCCTTGTCATTGTCAAATGATACAGATTTTCCTCCTAACGAGCTTTTATTAACGGACTCTCTCCCCGTGTGTCTTTTAGTATTACCTCACAGCTATTTAGGTAATTGGAGTTCCCTCCTACTTTCCTCATTACAATTTTAGTTTAAAAATTTGATTTGGTTGAACTAAATGTGGATGTCGTTAGTCATCTTTCGCTCAAAACTTTTTTTTGTGACTTTGGCTCCCTGGCCTCAAGTCGTTATTTAAAGTGCTTAAGTTAAGGACACTAAAGCTATAGGTGTAGGTTTCGGGTGTGTGAGTACGACCACAAATATTTTAAATCAACTTTGTTTTTCTAAAACTGATCAGCCCAACCCTTCATCCCAGTACACTGTAAAATGCACTGTAAAAAAGCCTATTAAAGTATGTAAAAGACAAAGTGTCATTTTTTGGGAAATTAAAGGTGAATGGTAGGGTAATTTGAAAAAAGGGAGTGAAAAAATAAAGAGAATTTTTGTCAAGGTGTGTAATTTAAGACTTAGAGTCTTCAAAGGTCATAAACCCGACTGTATAATTTAGATTTTAGAGTGAAAGACTGCAGTAGAGAAGGTAGGGATGGAAAAAGGCACGTAGAACGTATTTCATGTATCAAAAGCGTGAAAAAAGGGAGACTTTTGTTTAATTTCTTTTTTCACTCCTCATATCCCAACAATGATAATAGTGTGACGTTACAAACTAAACTCAAAAGACTTTTGTAAAAAGTCAAATATGTATTTAACTTGAGTATAATGTCTGCTCGTGTTGTGCCGTGCTCAAGAAGAAATAAACAAATTGCTCAATTTTTGTCTCCAACTTCACTCAAGCGAATTTAGAAGAACTTCACCCAGTTAAAATTGTTGTGTATTTGTGTACAATGGTATTATGAGAGTGTACAATACAAATTAGAATAAAGATGACGTGTTTAAATAAAACCTGCACATTTATTCTCTCTCTCTCTGTTTATCCTTATCCTGTCGAATCGAAGTTGTCTTAAATGTCTTAAATGGAAGTCAAATACCAAGTCAAATCACAGTCACATTAAAGCTTGTCTCTTTCACACACACGTACAGTCCCACACAAACACACACCACACAATAATTGCCAGTTACAATTATACGAGTAACAATGTTTAATGTAATGTACACTACAAAAAAAATTGGGATTTACATTCTTCTCTACTGTACAGCAGAATCAGAATCAGGAATAGAGAGCAGAGGCCATTTTTTTGAGCAAGTCATTAGTCTTGGTTTTCTCCCCTTTTATTTTATTTTTGGGAGCCAAGCTTTTGTTACTACTGAGTTTATATTTTTTACAACTTTAAATACTTTTTGTCTAGTTTCAATTCACCTTTTCGTATGATGTAAAAATTCCTTTTATTAACCTGCCTTTGACATGACAGAGTGATAAGATGGACAGGGAATGTCTTGCTTTGCCATAATTGAGGAGGAGGAGAAAGAAAAAGTGAAATCAATTACAATGTAATGAACATTTATCAAGGGAAACGTAACAGGGGAGAGGAGGTGTAGATTAAATAATTAAGAACATATCCAGTTTCCTCTCTGTTTGTTGATACAAGTCAAATATACATAGAGAGAGAGAGGAGGGAAGAAGTCGAGGCTGAGTCGAAAGGATAGAGTGGAGCATTAATTATATTATTATATCTGGTCAGTTTGTAATATTAAGACATTACAGATAATCTCAGTTTAGTGACCATTTGTCTGAATGTGTGTGTGTACATGCACTCATTTATTTCTCTCTCTCTCTTCATGTAACTTCCTAGGAACATTTTTTCCTTTCTTCCAACTCTCAACAAATTAATTATTATGCTATGTACTCCATTAATACACTAATGAGTTGATATAGAAAATATTAAAATATTAAATATAGTCCAAATAGGATTATACTTGTATGTGTGAGGATTGGGAGTGTGAGTGTGAGGTAATTGGATTCGCGATGAAAATGTAAACTCTTATATAAAAACTGAATGGCACGATCATTTTGAGTGAGAGAGTTTGATAGTCACGCACTGCAATTTCTCACTTCTCCCTCCCCTCTCTCTCTTTTTTTGTACAAGATCCATGCATGCAAAAAACATACACAAGAAAGAGTAAAGACGATACAAAAAATGGCTTGACGAAGTTTAGCTTTCAACACAGTCATAGCTTAGCTCAATCTCACGTTGTAAATTCAAAGTTGTAATCCCATACATTATAGATTGTGTGTGTGTGTCTGTGATGTCAGGAGACAATACGAAGACTTGAAACAATATTAAGTCCGTGTGTGTACATGTGTGTGTGGATTACAGATGAAAAAAATGCAAACAGAATTGAGGGGGTGTGAATTTTGGAGTGTGTCTATAGTCATGTGTGTGTGTGGATTTCATCGCTGTGAATTGGAATAATATTTCATAGCTAAAAGCTATCATTTTTTTTGAACAAAGAGAGAGAGAGAGAGAGAGGGAAGTCTGGTAATTTTCTATAAATCCTTTTTTTCCTGATATCCTCCTCCTCTTCTTTTATACAATGTGTAAACTAGCAAAACTGTGAAGGATTTTTGTACACACGCATATTGTACAGAGAGAGAGACTCACACACACATACAATTTTTTCCTGCACATAAAAATTATGAAATTATTCGTGGCTGACGAATTCCACACTCATCCATGAAATTCAACAATAACTTCTTTTACAAGTCAACCGGCTTCATTCCTTCCCTTGCCCCTTCATTTTTTCGCAATGAGGAGAAAAAAGGATGTAAAAACAGATTTTTGCGAACAAATATAAAATCAATTAACAACTTTGGTTATGGTTCCCTTCTTTTCTCTGCTTACTTGATTGTTCGCTAAAGCTCTCTCTCTCTCTCTCTCTGGATTTGATGTTGAATTTCCTTATTCTTTTAATCGATTCAAAGTCAAAGTTTAAATCTCAGAGGAAAAGGCAAGCCATGGAATTGGAGGAGGAGGATAATAAACAGGAAATGATTCAGAAGAGTTCTCTCTACCACCACAAATAATACTGTTTACTGTTTTTGAGCTTCCCCAACCATGTATAATAATCATACATTTATGATTTTCTGCATAATGAGTGACTGGGATTGTTCTGTACAGATACTCGTACTCTCAGGTTGAGGTGACGGTTGGGTCAAGAGTCGGCTAATTTTTTTCATAGTCGATCATCATAAATAATGTAGAGAGTGAGAGAGAGGAGGAGGTGAATTAGGGCAGTTTTGGTCAGACTGTATTGTTGTTGTGGTGGTGGAAGTTTTTAGGAGGCATGGAGAGAAAATAAAATTTATTAAAAAAATTTGGTTCATGCTTCACATCATATCAAATTAGTATAGACTGACTACTACTACATTACGCTAATCATATGGGATGTTTGACTACCCATTATGATACAAGAAGGGAGTGTGAGGGTGAGTGTGTGTGTGAAAATTTTTTCAATGTCAGTAATGTGTCAGGAATCGTATTTTTTATTTCCCCACACTCCACAGTTCAATAGTTTTTTGACTCTTGTGGTAAATGTCCAAGTGTGTGTATGCGTGTGTTTGTGTGTGTGTGTAGGTAGCCGATAGCCAAAATTACTTTCTTTTCCCTTTTTCTTCTCTCTCTCTCGATCTCTACAACCACCAAACTGGAAAGACACTCCTGGCTACTTTTGTGACTACTACTTTTGATTGTTAATCTTCTTATTTATGACCCAACGATTTTAATTTGCTCATTCTTTTTTACTACTTTACACGACACACAAAACACAAGGGGTAAATTTACATGCCATTTTGCCAAGTTCAATCGTAAAGAAGAACAGGATTTAGAAAATATGTACATTTTACTACAATAAATGGGCAATGGTGTTTTAATTATGATGTCTGTGTGCATGGGTGCGTGAAATCATAATGATAAATTAAAATTTTGATTACAAATATACACACGCACACACACACACGTAGTCCCTGTAGAAGTGTTCGTATGTGAAAAGATACAAGAGGAATGAATGTTTAGTTTTGGTCGTAAGTTGAGTTTGGATTTTAAAACAAATTGGTGCTATTTTGAAGGAGGAATTGTCATGTAGGTTGTGGTCATGGAATTTGTGAAGCTTCAAAAAATTTTTGAACAGGCGAGAATGTTGAATAAGGAAGAGTTTTTTATTTTTTGAACCGTATAATATTACAAAGTACATAACTCTTTTTCTTCTCCCCCTCCTCCTCTCCTTACTATTCCATGCATGGAATCTTACATTGTAAAATCCACATTTTTTGTACTCTCCTCTCGTCTCTTTGTATCCACGACTTTTGCGAATTTCCAAGTTTATTTTACCACACACACAATTATAATATTTTAAGAGAGGAATCGATTCAAAAAATTTTAACGCGTCTTTTTTTTCATTTACCACACAAACAGACAAAAACATGAGTGAAGTGTATTGACACGAAAAATTTTCTTCGGTTTCGCAGTCATAATTCCCCTTCTCCGACAATTTGTGTTCTGCACTCATTTCTTTTTTTCTTGCAAACCCATATTCCCATTTTTCACACACACACACGTACGTGAATGGCAGCTTTAGTGTACACACAATGTCTCTACGATGGTTGAGAACAATGTGATCTTTCATGGTCTTTCTGCAATATGCAATGGCAATATGTAATGACTAAAGTTCCTCCTGAGGGAGAATACTGGCAGGAGAGACAAAAGTGGAATATTAAATTAACTACAGAATTCTTGACACAAAAAGTGACAACAATGGATAATTGGAAAAATTGAATGACTGATCCAATCCTCCTGCACTGCACTTCATCCACTTTTATTTTTAGCACACATTTCAATTCACTTCTGGGCTTCAATCTTGTGTGGACAAACAGGTTCACATTTCCAGTTATCAGTTGTCAACCAGAGATCATTGGGACAGGGTGTACACACACATGGAGTGTGTGTCATGGCATGAGAGACTCTCTCAGAGAGAGTGTGTTGAGGCTGAAAAAAAGTGAGATTTTTTTCCTGCATTGAGGCAAGTGATAAGCACTCCTTAGCCATGATATGATATGAACTTTAATAGACATTTTGCATGATGAGTGGAGGGATGAGGGATTGTCACTACATTCTCTCTTGTGTGTGTGTGCTTGTTGTATGTGTGTGTGCATGTGTGTAGTCCACATTAGTCAAAAGTATTAGGGAGTGAAAATGACTCTTGATATTTCAATTTAATCAACGAACCACTCTTTTCATCTGGTCTCTTATCTGGTGAGTGGATCAAACTGTCCGTCTCTTGTCATGTGATGTGTGTGAGTGTGACACGGTTGAAATGAATATCCGTCACAAGATAAAATGGGAGCTAATGAATGAGAAGGGGAGAAATCTGTCTCTCTCTCTTATCCTCCTCTGATGACCATATAATCAGTCTTTCAAGAAAGGGAAAGAATATTTTATGTGTGTGAGATGTCAATAAGCACACAATAGTCATTTAAACTTTTCGAATTGTGTGTGTGTGTCCTAGTCTGACTCACTTAAATCACAATTGTGATTTGCACAAAGTCAGTCAACGAGAAAGTTTTGAACTTGCCCATACACAAGTACAACATACTTGTGCGTGTGCGTGTGTGTGCCTCCGTGTGTGTTCAGTTGGATGAGACTATGTCTTGTCAAAAGACTCTCAACTTTTAATTTTCAAGGAATTGATAATAATATGGAATTATTAAATTATTCAAGTTTATCCTTCCCTCATTTCCAACTATCCCATTCATTTGTGCTAAAAATGAAGAGTTTAGTAGAACTGAATGATTTTCATAAGAAAATTTGGTGTGGGTCAAAATTTTTTTTTGCAAAGTCAGAAAGAGAGAAAGAGAATTTTGCTTGGGTGCCTTTAAAAATCATTGATAAATTTTTGCATTGGGTTCCTATTTTCCTTGTGGAAAAAATAATGAGCATTTTCGATACTGCATAAACTTATTGTGTGGTCCCCCTTTCTTACATTTGCAAACTGTACTCAAACACTATCAGCCAATTTTTGAAGGGTTGTGGAGGGTCAGTTACTCCACTAACTAATTATTTACAAGGGTTGAAACGTTTTCGTCCCTCCGGGCGGCTCAAATAGTTTTCCTTTCCTACTTGACTCAAATAATTAATGACAATGACTCAGGTGAATACTGTGGTGTAACATCCAACTCTTTCCAATACAATCAAAATCAAAAACTAATTGTGAATCCACTGATATTTTCTTTCTACATACAAACAGACCATTTGTGTGTGTGTGTGTGTGTGTGAGAGAGAGAAAAGAGTTTTACGCCCATTCCCGTTAGTTCAGGAGGTTCAACATACTTTTTTTCACCCTCAGATCACCTCAAATGACTTTCATAATTATTTAATTTGTATAGAAATATTACCTTCATCCCATAAATAATCGTCGTTATTTTCTGTTTGTAGGATGCCATATGGAGATTTTTTGAAAACCTTTACACACATGGAGGTTGTCCATTTGGATGAGGAGACGAGTAAAGACGAGGTCACCCTGAGAGGAAAGACTCCTTGGAATGTTCGACAGTACAGTGGTGAGTCACCCTGACTTTTCAAACCATTTTTTTTCAAATAAAAAAACTAAACTAAAGTTCTTAATGTCAAATTATTTCCAATTTTCAGGCGGTTGGAAACGTGGAGTCACAGCCGGAGGATGCCGCAATAATTCGGGTAAATTCCTCATCATCATTTTCTCTCTGAGAAATTTGTGGGGATGATGCAACATTTTTTTGTACTTTATTTTCTGTTGAGCGGAAATAAAAACATTTTCAACCCCTTACGTCATGCTACTGTAATGTGTGTGTGTGTGCGTGTGTGTGTCTGTGTGAAGTCTGCATTTTTGGTGACTGTGTAATAGTTCTCTGTTAAAATTGGCAATGCGGAAAAATGTTATTTTTTGAACACATTTCGCAGAAAACCACACACACACACACACACGCTGTGTAGTTGCCTCACCTTTAGTCTCGTAATTGAGCCAGTGTATTTTTCCTCTTCTTCACCCACACTCCCTATCCTCTCTTTCTTGCATCCTTCCTATTGTAGTCCGTTATTGTTGGTGTCGTCTCCGTTCTTGTTGGTTCTCGTTGGGGAGAGCAATGAAGGAAAATACTGAAATGGCTTTTTATTGTCCAACTGTCTTTTCCTCCCCCCTCTTTAGTCCTAGCCAAAATGGTTACCGTTAATTCGCTTTTATGTTCATGGGCATGTAATCCACGTGTGTGTATGTGATCATTCATTCCTTTTTGTATTCACCCACAGATACTTTTCACATTAATCCTCAACTACATCTCCAATTGAGTGAGATGGAAGAAGTCGTTTTATCCCTGAATCAGCATGCGATCATGGATCCAAAGGTTAGCCACCCCCTCCTCCTCCTCCATTCAACACTCGAGATGAATCTATTTGGGAAATTTTAACTTGTATAACTGTGTCTTGACCAATTTTAATACCGGGAATTTATATTTCTTAGGTTATCGGATTCACGGTCTACCCTGCTGTTAAGAGCAGTTCGGACTCAATTGGGAAATCCTTTTTCAAGAAAAATAAGTCACTCATCAATTCTCAGTATACAAATGCCAAGACGGTGAGCCATCATCTCTATCTCTCTGTGTGTAGAAATGAACGATGTATGTATACAACAATTAAATTAATTTTTATTGATTTTCATAATGAATGTAGGTGAGTCAGAGGTGTCAACTTGAGCAAGGAGGTTTCCTCGTCCTCCCAACAACTTTTGAACCTGGACAAGAAGCTTCTTTCACATTCAGAGTTTACTCAGCCAAACCCTTGAAGCTTCGGTAAGTCAAATTATATTTCATTAAAAGAAATGGAGTGTAGGAAAGATAGCAATTAATTTTTTTACTAATACATACTTTGAAACAATTAGTGATGACATCCTGCAAGTTGTAGTTTACTGATCCAGTTTACTAAAAATGTATTGCATCACAGGGCGCGATAAAAGTTGTTAAAAGTGTGACAGACATTTTTTTTCTCTTTGAACTGTCAAAGTGTGTGTTGGATCCTGTTTGCCTGATTCCAAAAAATAACATGGATTCCTTTTCATAATCTTTTATTAAGTTGAAGGGATCGTGATATACATATAATCCTCTCTTTTTTATGTGTGTAATGATCCAATTCGAACCAATATTGCATCAAAGGGAAAACAAAAGGCTTTTGTTCATTGTTGTTATCTCATGTGTACGTTTTAATTTTTTTTCAGTGTTATTGACACCTCACCATCACTTGCGAAGTCCGCAATTATGAAGGTAATAAGAAATAATGTTTCTCGCCATCACAAGGGAGAACTTTTTAACTATCTTTTAAAATAATATCTCTGTTTTTTGTAACTTAACGTTTTCAATTAACTGATGTTAAGAAATATGTCAATCAACGTCTCAACCGTCTTTTGTACTACTCTGTTTTCATCATTTGTTTTATTTTCAATAACAAAAGTGATTGGCTTTTCCGGTTGAAGAATAAATAAATAAAAAAGTTTACGATTTACCCTTGAAAGTCTGACTTTTTGTTTATAATTGATTTCTTTCCAGGCGGCCGCAATTGTTGACGGAAAGAATTTTATGCAGTATGAAGCAGTTTTTCTACAATTAGCAGATGAACATAGAACAATCAGTGCATTTGAATTACAAGAACTCCTGGAAGCTTGTCTTCCCAATGGTACTTAACATTTTAATATTTTCCAGTGATCAAATTTTCAGTGCTTTTTAATAAAATTTGTTGGGAATTAATACAGATTACATAAAAAGTTGTGCAACGTTGGATGTCTGCCGTCAAGTTGTCCTCGCCATGGATGTGAGTAGAATGCTAGTTGTGCAAATTAATTAATTTCATAAAATGCTAATATTTAATACTTAATGTTATCTAATTTTTTTAGAAATCTGGAATGGGCCGTTTGAAATTTGCACAATTTAAAGATCTAATGTTTAGGTATGAAGAAGAAGACAATAATAATTTTAATTTCATGAAGATTATCAAAATTGAGAATAAATAATTTTCTTTTTTTGCAGTCTAAAATGCTGGCAAAATGCCTTCAAACATCATACGAAAGAGAAAACTGGAGTTTTGAAAGCAGAAAGATTACGAGATGCCTTATGTGATGTTGGATTTACACTAAATAATGAAATTCTGTCAGTTTTGGTCCTCCGATTCATGAGAAAAGATGGGACACTTAGATTCGGTGATTTTGTCGCTGCCATTTTACATTTGACTGTTGCCTTCAGTAAGTTAAAAAACGTTTTTTAAACTGGCATTTGGAATCATATTTTTGAAATACTAATAATTGTTTTCAAAACTCTCTTTAGCAACTTTTGACAAGAAAGACCTTCTCCTGAACACTGGTTCTGTCAAATTGAATCTAGCAGAGGTATAATATTTTGACCAAAAATTATTTTTGATTGATTTGAAAATTAGGGTTTGATCCAAAACGTTTTGAATTTTTTCAGTGGTTGAAATTTTCACTCATGTGCTGACCTGTCCCTGTTGTTCTCATCAGTAATAAAATTTACTGAAAAATATTGAAATGGAGGGGTAAATTTTGTGTGTGAATGTCGTTTTCCAAGTTTAAGGTAAATTCGAAGGCTGTGATGATGACTTCCGTTCTGAAGAAAATAGAATTATACAAAATGGGAGAGTGGTGCTTTGCTTCAATACACTTTTTTTTAAAAAAAATATTACGATAGGTATTTGTATATAAATGTACATCAACTTGCTAAGAAAACTGTCAAATTGTTAGAAATGTAACTATTGTGGTGTTAAGTGCCTTTTATAATTAGCTTTGGTAATCTGTCGGTTCTTGTTTTAAGCATATTTAAGCTAACAATTACAAATTCATTGTGTACTTGTTTTATCTGTAAACTATTTTACTATGGAGCATTTAACTTCTTGTTAAGAAGACAATTGTTTCCTTACTTAAAATGTCAGGTTAAGCTTCTTCAAACCTTCATGTGACCTATTTATTTTGTAAAAACATTTTCTTTCGTAATTTTAATTACTATTTTCATTAGTTGTATAAAGTAGATTTAAGAAAGGATAATGTATTACAAATAATTAAATTTTTACTTTTTATTTTACAAAAATAGTTGTAAATTTTGCAAATAGATTATATACTAATTAATATTTTCAGTCTCAAGCCAGCCATAAAGCTTTTGATCATTTTTAACACATTACTAACCCTTAAATTTTAACTACACACTTAATTTTTTGTATACACAATTTAAATATGTAAAGTCGGAAGTGAATTTTTTACAAGAGAAGAAATCAACTTTCCGTCGTGACAATTGCACCAAATTGGAGAGGCTATACACAAACACACACTACTTATGTACTTCAGTTTAGTGCTATGCTAGTTTTTTTATTCCATGATTGTATAAAATAATCTGTGGTGGATAGTAAATTTAAATTTTTTAAAATGGTGAGTGCAATTTTTTAAAATAAAATGTAAGGTTACACTGTACATACATAATTTTAATTTTTAACTTTTAGAAGACACTCCTGAATGAAACCATTAATTTTTGCTCAAGGTTTCATCTGTTGTTTAAAAAAATTTTTGTTTGCAAATTGCAATGCAACGAATGTACTTTATAGCTAATTAATTATCCCCATTGTAGTCAGATTTGATGTGTTAAGCAGTGGAAGGGAAGCTTTGAGTGACTTATGGTAAATAAGGTAGATTTTAGGACACTTCAATTATCTTTATAATGTACGGAATTTAGGTTACACTAGTGAGTAATTTTTTAAGTTGAAATATTTAGCTGTATTGTAATCTGTACAATTTGTAAATATTTCAGAAAGTGCCAGTATTATACAAATGAGTGTATCATAACGATGAAGCACTTTATATTTTTTAGAAACATAATAGTAAAAATGATGAATCATATTAAGGATTAAAAAAACAAATACAACTTATAGTGTTCCCAATACTAATTATTAATGTTTAAACAGCGAGATATACAATAATAATTGCAAGGTGATCCATACAATACCAAAATAATTGAAAAGAAAATGGACACACAACGACACAGCTTATAAAAAAATGTCCCAAAATGAAAATGATCAAAAGTCATAATAAAATCAGGAAATTGTAGACGACAGAAAGTTAACTCTTGAAATAAAAGAAAAAACAAGGATATGCGACAGTTTATTAATGAATGATTTAATGTGAATGGAGTGATTAGTGATTTGTGTGTGAAAATTAATTTTTGGAGATTTTGTAAAATGAACAAACTCTTTGTAATTTAATCATCATGAGTATAAATGTTGAAATAAAATTGTAGAGATGCTCCGTGAAATTAACAAAATATATTTTTACTCCTCGTGTTAATTTGAAATAGAAATTTTCCATGATCATGAATTTTGATCCACTGGTAAAATTTGTAGAACAGGAGGTGACGTCAAGTTAAAAGTTGATAAATTTTGCTACATTTTGGTGTACATATTTTATTTGTTGCTAATACTTTCTTGCACTAAACAAATAGAACTTCTATTATAGAAGCCATGAATAATTGGAAAAAAGAAAAGTTGTCACTACATGAAAGATCAATTGATTAATAACTTGCAAATTAATTGCACTACAGGGCGTCATCTCAAATAATGGCATGTGTAGGTAGTTACATAGTAATCAACTTTGCACTTTCCATTTGCTGCTCCTCACCAATTTTTTTTGCACCGTTGCACGTGCCTCTATTGCCTCCGTACTTTCACTGAGGACGCGGTGAAAGTACTTACTCCTTTGAAAGGAGAAAGAGCAAAAATAGAATAATGAATTTGCACGGCAATTTCATTTCCACCTGAAAGAATTCATGTCGATTGTTCAGTAAATATTTGTTATTAACATTTTCTCCTTTCTTTCTCTCACGTCACATTCACTTTTACAAGTGATGAATATGGGTCAAAATTAATTTCAGTCATTTGACTTTGGCATTAGATTAAAAACTTGACCATTCCATTTTATTAAAAACATGAAATACAGTAGAAAAATACTGTTTCCAACAAAATTTTCAAAAATGGTCAAAAAACCTGAAGGATTTTACAAACCTTTGAGACCCCTAGTTCTTGTAGGCCACATTTTTGGTCTATGCCCTGTGAAATCCGTTTGGTCACAAAATGGAGAACAATTAGAATTCAAAACATTTAGTTGGCCCTTCGCTTACTCTGTTTTCATGGCTTTCTTCATACTCGTATTTAATATGGAGTTGAATATGGCCTACGTCCTTGCACTGAGCAACAAATCCTCTGGTAATTTTCTTTTTTACGTACTTGAAATTTTTCTTTTTTACTTTCTTTGTCAAATAAAAATCCTATTTTAATTTTTTTTCAGTGGACAACTCCACAAGAGTGACGACAGACGGATTTGCAGTTGGTTTCTTTTTGACCCTAATCTTCCTCATGTACTACACAATGCCAAGTTTAATAATTTGTAAATCTTCCTGTTTTGTCAAATTAGTCCAAGCTCTCTCAATCTACGACCGAAAGTTTCCCATCGAGAAAAAGAGACACATGTTTGGTCCTTTCATTAATCGACATTTCGGTGTGATTTACCTTTGCATCGCTGTCAATTACATGAATAGTCTCCGTGAAGGCTCTCCAGTCATTGCAAAGATCCTTCATCAAAATTTCCTTTCAAAAAATCGATTTTTGATCTTCTTCCTCATTCCGAATCCTCAATTGGCATTGTGGTGCTCATATTTCGTTCACACAATTGCTGTTTTCTCTCTCCTCTACTTTCTCATGAAGATCATGTTCTTTATTCTCTCGATGGGTCAAAGGGTCATTCAATTGAAAGATGACTTTTCCACTCAATTCCTACCACCTGACGATATGGCCTTTGATCGTGATATCATGGGTTATCCACATAATCCTCAACAACCACCATCTACAAAGGAGAAAGCAATCAAAAATGTGATGGAGGCTTGGGTGACTGGGATTCAATTGGAAAAACAACATGAAAAACAACAACCACCTGTCACAACAACAGTGGGAACAAACTGGCATGAAGATTTTGAAAAGAATATGGCTTTGGAATTGTTCATAGTCAAATTGAAACTTTTGTCCGGGATCCTTCGACTTCTCAATCAATTTGTACAAGAATTTTTACTTTTTTTCATCACATCCGCCATCCTCCTCATCATCATGACAATGTACATTATTCTCAATTTGGCTATAACTGAACCCACGGATCGATCTGACGTCCACACTGTCCACCTTTTCAAACCAATATTTTTCAAGGCTGAGTTTGTGGGGACGGTCGGGATCAATTTTTTCACCATATTGGAAGTCTATGTTCTCGCGAATTGTGGGGAGAGGATTCAGGCTTTAGTGAGCATTCCTTTTGGACATTCGTACAAAAAGAAGAATTTTAAAATTAGAGTGACAATTCTTTTGTGATTTTTTTTCATGTTTTCTAATGTTGAATTGTTTGTAGGGAAGGACACTCAGATTTGCGATAGGTTCATGCAACCAGTCTGAATTCTCCCCTTTACTGGCTGGAAAAATAAAATGTTTACAAAATATTGCCACTAATGCACCCTTCTATTTGTCAGCTTGTGGATTCTTTCGGCTAAATCGTTCTCTCCTCACATCCGTACTACACAGTTCTGTATTCGGACACTATTTTGTATTTAAAATTTGAGTATCTTTAACTGGTTTTGATTTTTGTAGATAGCGGCGAGTATCATCAGTTTCCTCCTGGTCATGGCCCAATTTCGGATCACCGACACTCAGACTGGAGTTCCTGGTCGTGCATAAATTAATTACGTGTGTGTGTGTATTGACGTGGTCGTGACGTTGTTTAATTAACTCAAGGTCGACGTTCCAGTATGACAAAATGTCTGTGTACACCATGTAAATTATGTGCGACAAGGTGTTCGTGCTGACGAAATAGAATAAAAGAATCTTGAAATAAAAATAGATACACACAACAATCAGAGTCTTGTTGACTACACAAAAATATGTGTATGTACTACAGTATGTAAGGATGATTTGTGATGCTCATAAGAAAAGGCTTGTGCAAAGACTTGGCTCTAGGATGTACAGCTTACTGCATAATAATTCTATGTACGTCATAAGAAAAGTTATTTTTTCAAAAAAAAAATGCAGCCAGCACGATTGAAATGGACACAAAAACAAAATAAAGCACAAAATTCTTTATTAAGGCTATCTAGTTTCATTTGCACACTACAAAAAAAATTGTGAGGGAGTACTTGCTGAGAGACGCGGAGGAACTTCTTTCTGTGAATAGAAAAAGAAAACATTAACAAGTCATGCAATGTTAATTCTGTAGTGTGTGTGTGTCTGTGTATGCATACAGCCTGTGTGTGTCTTTGTGTGTTGTATTGAGTACCTAAATTGGTTCGAGGATGGGATGATGACAACACCAATTATTATGACGTTGACTGACCTTTTTTGACCTCTACACATAAACACACACACAAGTTTGCGTTTTGGTCCATGTGAGAAAATCCAAATCCAAATACACACACACACAAGTACAACATGTAACAATACAATACACACTTTGGATACACAAGAAGAGAGTCTCTTTCCAATTCCTATAAAGATATTTTGCTGCAGTTCTCTGTTGTGCATCTCTTCATCCTGTTCCCTGTGTGTGTGTGTGTCTCTCTCTCTCTCTCTTGAACGTGATAATGGTCAGAGAGAGAGAGAGAGAGGATATTATAATTTAATGTAAATTGCCTTCCTTTTATGTCTTGCCTCAGTACCTACACACATTTATTTAGCTATAGAGCTCACATCATCATCTCACCAAGTCTGAGAGTGACTGAGTGTGTGTGTGTGACATGTATAGCAATAAAAGTTCGTCATTTCGATTCCAGTGAAATAATCATCTATCTGTAAAATATATTCGAGTTGTTGTTGTCAATACTGCACCAGCCACACACACATAGACACACACAATGTCAGGATAATATGGGATAGATCCAAACATTTGATAATATTAAAGTGAAGAGATGGTTAAACTGTGACCCTCTCTTCTTCTTCTTCTTCGTCTTCTGTAATGTAAGCAGATTCAACATTTTCCGTCTCTCTCTCTCTAGTGTGTGTGTGTCTGTCAAGGGTTATCTTATTCTTCCCTTTTTTGTTGACGATGAATTCACAGCTCTCTCTGTCTCTCTCAATGTGTTCTTCTGTACCCTGTACACCGAGTGTGTGTGTGTGAGTGTGTAACTGTAAATGTAGTGAGGTTTTATGTGAATAAAGCCAAAAGCTAAATGAGTAGAAATATCAGTCTGACTTTATTTTTCTTTTGGTTAACAGTCTTTCATTTCGTCCAAATTTGTATTTTCTCCTCCTCTTTTTTCACAAAAAATATCAGTGCTACTCTTCAGTCATGAGTAAAATGTTAAACTTTTCAAGACTCTTCTTTGTCGTGGTGGTCAGTGTCAATTTGTGTACCGGGCATCAGTATCAATATCGGAATAATGATTACAGACGGAGTACAAATAGTTCACAGTCTCAGGGTCAACAGCAGCAACAACAACAACAGGAAGGGATAGGACCTCCAGTATTGTAAGTTCATTTTCACCACCTTCCGTTTATTTTTCTATTCCTAATTTAATTGGCAATCTTTAATTTTAGCAATATTGGAGGAGGAAGTACTCTTCCTCCACAAACTTCCACAGCTGACAGTGGCTGGCCATGGAGACATCATGTTGACTTTAACGTAAATTATTTTCCGCAACTTTTTTCATCTCTTACTCATCTACGTTTTATTCATTTTCGTTCGTAGTTTTTTATTAGTATTTGCCATTTTCAAAACTGTAAAAACACTTCTTTTGTTAGATCTAACAACAACGACACTTTTGAAAGACTCACAATCACAATTATGAGACTTTACTCTGTCCCTGTTTACACTTCCGGCAGGAAAGAAAATGTAACTCAATTTGTATGAGACAGGAGATGATAAGGGAGGTGTGTGACAAAAACAGTGACAGCCATCAGTTGATGGAGTAACTGTAGAATATGAAGTACAGAAAGAAAGACTGAGCACCTTGTTAGACTGTATGTTAGATTAAAAAATACATATAGGCGCCTCCACTGCAAAGTTGACAGATAAAAATGAAAAATAATTAGTATGTTAATTGGACTTTCCTCATTTTTCTCTCTTTGTCACTCGAAAACAGCAACAACATCCTGGGGAAGATCAATTGGCTGTAGAGTCGAGTCGGAGTAGTAGTTCTGCATATCCTCATTATCAAAGACAATCCGCTGTATTCTCAAGACGATCTCAAGCCCCCAGGAGCACAGCTTATCACAATCCTTTTAATGCACTCTCTGGTTTCAGTCAACGTAAGTTTGTCATTTTTAAAGACTTGATGTTTTCAAGTATAAGATGCACATCAAAAAAGTTTTGCTGGTATACATGACAAATTATTTTGTTTTTAATGTCATCATAAATACAGATGGAGGAGGAGGAGGAGATGGGGGATATAATCTACTAAACATTTATAGTCCAAGGTCTTGGTGGAAAGGGTATAACACACACACACACACGCACACATTTTTTTATTTCGTATTACTGCTACATGTAATGACGTGATGATTTTTTTGTGTCCAGTCCCAATGTTTGTATTAAAAGAGAAGAGGAGGATGAGAGACAGGGTCAAGCCAATTCTGGTGGATACGGCAGTGAGAGAGGAGGAGAGAATTCAACATCGGGTTATCCAGCCCTTCACATGACCCTTTCATCCTGTGAAAATTTGGGTACTCAACATTTGTGCACAACTCGGATCCTAGGTCAAGGGGTTAGGAAATTATTGAAAACAGTTTACGAGTGCTGTGATGGGTACACAATCAACCAGAGGAGTCAAGAATGTGAACGTGGTACGCTTCTCTTTAATAAAATTGATTTTGGGTCGAAAGATACTATTGAATAAAGTCTAAATCATTTTAAATTAAAATAGGACGGTTTGAAAATATTGCAAAGACGATGAAAGCCCTAGGAGCCCATGAATTTATTAAATTACTCCGTGCCAACAATTTAATCGGGAAAGTTGAGACGGAGGAATTGACAATTTTTGTCCCGACGGATGAAGCGGTGAAAGCATACCGGTCACCCAGCAGTGGAAGTAGACCCCAAGAAAGAGTAAAATAATTAATTTCCTTGTTTCACACATCAACTTTTTGAAAAAATATAACGTTTTCTTCATCCAGTATATGTATCATGAGTGTAACTTTAATATTTTTAAGCACACAGAGTCAACTGTCAAACTCACCGAGTAGTGAAGTCATCCGTCGGAGGAGAAATGTCCTCCTCCATGACCATCTCAATCCTAGACAAAATCAAGATTCAAGGTCGAATGATCCAAGAAATCAACATAACAATGCAAATCCAGTCAGACAATCCTCCAGAACTCGAGGAGATCAAGATGTCCAACACCAACAACAACCGTCCGCAATCATAGAAATGAATTTTGACGATGTGGAGTGGAGAAGAAATGTTTTGGATGACCAGGACAATTATACAAGTCAACCGGATTTTGTCCCGGCTGACGAGCCTCTGACGGGGAACCGGGAAATGGAAGAATCTCTTTTGAGTCATATGCTCCAAGGGAAAATTAGTACAGCCGAATTTGTGGACGAGAAAGTAATTTTTAATCAAATGAATCAAGGACAGAGTCATGACAGAGGGGTTATTCGAATGAATACTTGGGATATTGATGGAGAGAGGGTGAATACAGTCAATTGTGCTCGGATGGTCTCAGTCAATCATAGATGTACGAATGGGAATATTCATTTAATAAATCGAATGATGGAACCTGTCACTCGGTCCATTGCAGACATCATTGCGAATGATCCAAATTTTTCCATTGTTTATTCTCGTAAGGAGCTAATAATAATCCTTTTTCTGCATTATACTTTTTGGGATTCGATTATTTGGTTTCTAATTAATTGTTTTTGGTTTTTACTTTGAAAAATGAATTCAGTACTCCACACTGGCAGACTTTTAGAAAAATTCCGTGACACAACTCAGCACCTTACTTTACTTGCCCCCACGAACCAAGCCATGACTGAAAATCTGGAACCAGGTCTCCTGGACAAGATGAGAAGAGGGGATCCTTGCTTACAAAGTAATTCACCTTTAAAAATAAAATTTAAGGATTTTTTTTAAAAACTATTTTGTGTTGTGTAGGAATTTTACAAAACCACATAATCCCAATCTCATTCTGCTCGACGGTCATTCTGAAGAAAGGTCAAGTAAGAAATTTAAACCACGGGATCTTGGATGTAGAGCGGAATGGAGACGATCAAGTTTTTATCAATGGTTCCAAGATCCTTAAACGTGATATCATTGCCACGAACGGAGTTATTCAAGCTTTGGATTCAGTGCTCGTCGCTGAGAATGGTAATAATTTACAATTTACGTGTTGGAAAGGTTAAAACCCATCATTTCTCCAATTTGTGGAGTATCGATGCTTTCTCAATTTGGAAGAGAGAGAGAGAGAGAGAAAGTGAAAAGGGTGGAATGGAAGCTGGAGAAAGTTTCCCCAGTACAGAAATCTAGGTCAATTCCTAGTTAGTTCAGGTAGAACTCCCATTATCCTTGTGGTTGATGGTGGCTATTAAATAGAATTCTCCCTTTACTAGACCTTCCTTAATTCGAAAATAATTGAACAGCTCCTCCACAGAATCTCTCTCTTTCACTTAATCACAGAGTGTAAGACTAAATTGGTGATTTATTGAGTTTTCTCCTTTTATTCTCCGTACACTATATGTAGACAAACCTCTCACCTCAGCCTTGGAGGATAATGATCTGACTTCTTTTCTCCAAAGCTTGAGAAATGCTGGACTAGCTTCTATGTTGGATGATTGGAATAATGTCACTGTTTTTGCTCCTTCTAATGAAGCCTTTGATACACTCCCACAGGAGGTCAAGGATCATCCGCAGGTATGTAAAAAATTCATGGCGTTCGGGTAAAGAACGAACAAATGCTGACTACAGACAAAATACTGACAATTACAAAACTATTTGATCATGCTTTGTGATCTATTAATTTACTTTCAGAGGATGAGGGAAATTTTACTTTATCATATCGCAACTTCAGAAACAAGGGTTTGTCACTTTTCTCATGGACAACAAATTTCTACAAAGTTGACTGACCGGTCCATCCAGATGAATCTTTATTCCAATGTAAGTTACATTTTGACAAAATGATTTTGTCACACTTTCTCTTTCTATTTATTAAATTGATGAAGAATCATCTTGCCAGCGATCTTACTCACTTTCACCTCTAATATTTATCATTTCACACTACTTTCTCTCACAGTTTCCCTTGGGAAAAGAGGCAGAAGTGACAGCTCAATGTGGTCGACTGACAAAACTGAATAGACCAGCCTGTTCTGGTGTCATCCATGTGACAGATCGTGTCCTCATCCCAGCTGACCTGGACATGGTTGACATGCTCCGGACTCAGTCAGACTTTTCCATCATTAATGGTCTCGTGGAGGTAAAGATTATTTTTCTCCACTCTTCAACAAATTGGTGTACAAATTAATGAGTTGACCTTCTCACTTTTCACTATAATCCTTTCTCTTACAGAAAAGTGGACTGAAAGAGACACTGAGGGGACAAGGACCTTTCACCATGTTCCCTCCAACAGACGCTGCATTCTATGCCCTACCCAGAGATGAATTTCAAAGAATTTTGAACGACACGGAGGAAGCGACAAGAATCGTCAAATCTCACATCATTTCAGGTTCTTTTTCAGTTCCATACTTTCACTTTTTAATAAAAAAAATGCTGCATTTTTAATAACATGATTCTCCTGTGTGTTCATATGTGGACATGAACAACAGAAAACTTGTGCTGTTCCGGAATTCTGCCAAATATATTTTTCCTGACGAAACGAGTTCGGACATTGGCTGGAGGTTATGTGACAATCTCCAGGGACTCTCGTGGAGTCATGTATGGTGAAAGTAAAATCACTACTTGTGATCTCACTGCCAAGAATGGAGTTATCCACAGTATAGACATGGTATGTACTATATGTATGTTTTTTCTCCATACTACAGAAATCTCTTTCAAGTTTTGAAATTACCCATTTCAATTATTCATTGTGCGGTGTAGGTTTTCAAAGCAGAAGCCCGGATTCTTGGTGGGAATATTCTCATGGGTTCTTGTCTCCCCCAGAAACTGGAAACGACGGAAGTGATGGCATTTTTTATTAATCGAGGATGAGGATGACGATGACGATAGAAGCTATAAATAATTATACTAAAATATTTTATTTTGATGATCTTATCCACATTTGTTAACAATTATTTTTTTAGTGAGCATCTGCGTGATATCCATTAAAAATGAATGAGCTACACACACACAGGGAAAAAGGAGAGTGAAAGTGTGTGTGTGTAAATACCGTTGATGTTGTTGAATGTTAAGTACTTCTTACTGAATTGTAATTAATAAGTACCGACGAAATAAAAAAAATTTCACATATGTTCCAAAAAAATGTATATTAGTTGATTAACTTTTTTTTTATTGAATTTTTACATAAACATTTAGCGGACATTTTTTTTCGAATTTCAATTCGTAATACGACCTTCGTATTCCCTTTTTTTCATACTTCTATTAAAGTATATTTTAGGCATCACATCAAGAGTTTTTTTTAAATGTATGTATGGATGTAAATTTAATTTTCTTTATTTCTTCCTTATGTTTACATTCCTCTCTTCTTCTTCCATATTTCTTTATCCCTTTCAATGGTCAACTCTTCTTTTTTCACCCTCTCTCTTTCTCATTGTTTTGCTGTAACTTTAATCACAACAACAACACCTATAACATCAAATTTTCTTTAGCTTTAAGGATCTGGGGAATTTTTTTTTCATAATTTTTGTCAAACCCTCAAATAGTTTTTTTTTGCATCACAACAAAACATCAATTGATGTTGGTCTCCATCAAGTGTAATTCCCAATACAGACATTCACAGTATCCATATTTGCGTACCAAGTTGTGTAGAATTTCATTTAAAAGAGTGTATAAGCCAGATAATTGTAACAATTAGTTTTCACTTTCTTTGTATAGTTGTAGACCGTTCAAAGGGGTTAGAGATAATGAGTTTATTGTTTTTTTTTCAAAAGCTTTTTCTTCCTACAATGTACATTTGATGAGTGCATTTATTTAGGTGTGTGTGTGTGCTCCATATACTTATATAGTATTTTCACAGTCTTTCAAAAAAAGTGACGTTCAACTGACTTTCGAAACCGTCATCCCTCAAAATACATTTAATTGTAATAAAAATCATACACTTGTGTATTTTTTCCTTTGTTGAGATTTTTCCCTCAATTTGCTCTCGCTTTCACAATAATATTAAGATATGATGAGCGAACAAATGCAGTAAAATGAGCGTAAAATTGGAAAAAAAATATTTTCACTTGAATTAAAAACTTAAAAAAAGTAGTATGTACCTATAATGTATTTATGTAGTACGTCCCTTCGTTTTCCCATCCTTGTTTTCTCTTTTTGTATGGATTACTATCATATTCTCAGACAATACAATGAGTCATGTATAGTACAACATTGTATATAATATTAGCTTGTACACATTATCCCAATCTAAATTATTCAAATATCTTACAAATAATGTTAATAATACAATAATTAAAGTATACACGATATATTACAATATTCAGAGAGAAAAGAAAGTAAAATTTCCCTTTCTTCTCATTCCCTATTACAATATGTAGATGAAATGACAAACTTTATTGTTGTTGTACAATATAAATTGTACATTTTAGTAATTGAGGCAAATTATTAGAGAAATTACACATTTCTTTTCCAAACAACCAGCTGACTGGCATTTACGGCCGACATAATCAATATGTAAATAGTAACAGAACATAATTTGTTTTCCTTCCACACTGAAATGCATTAATTTGTCATATTATATAGGCCATATTGAAAAGTAAGTATCATTCAATATTGTAGGGAATTTTTGCTCAAGAGGACTAATTTTTATGTAAAGATTCCATACGAAAAAGTGGCATATGTTATGTATTGCTGAATATTTTGTTCATACTGGAGCATACACCTATATTGTATACAGTGATGAAGAGACAAACTGAACAAATTACTTTCTCCTGAGTAACAAAGTGTCAT